>QLOI01001121.1:0-21674 GCA_003313605.1 Tuber umbilicatum
GAGCGTAAAAGGTTACGCGAAGTTTCGGGAAAAATCATAGGATTGTTTGTTACGCAAGATTATGTAGGAGGTTCGAATCTGGGCTCAATCGGGTAATCCATTGTTGGGCTACGAACCGGACAAAATCTTGCCTTGGGTAAACATTGAGAAATCTGAGTCCAACACCCCCCTCTGGCCCCGATGTACAAACAGCGCGTCAGGGGCCAACTATAGGGAAGTTGCTGATTTACTAGTAAAAGTCTATGATTGAAGAGGGCGGCGTAATACCGTATACGTTGTCGCCGTCCTTCTGACCGGAAGCTGTTCGCAGGATATATGATGGGGCATGGGGCGATCGAATGGTTACACGAGAATTGATTCTCGAATGCATACACCACCGATCCTTATAAGCCTACGGTGGTAGGTAAGTAAGGTATATCGGAAGCCCTGGAGGCGTCCGGTTAAGTGGTAGACCTTCGACTCCCGTATGTCTCCGAAAGGCTCCAAGATATCTGGAGGTTGTTAGCGAGCTCTAGATCGTAGTAGTCTTGTCTTGAACAAGGTGTTTATCGTCAGTTGCTACAGGTAGCGCCTGTATAAGCCAATGACTTAAGTGTCTCATCACGGGAGTCCGTAGACCAAGCTATCGTGTCGCAGACAGTAGAAGACGATAGACTTGTCAAACGTAATGGTTGTCTACGAGACTTGCATAGACGAATACGAATGGGACAGTGAGTTCGATATTAGACTAGCTCATCAGTAACCTGTTAGTTCTCCACTAACAGGACAGCGATATGAAGAGTTTTCTCCTGCAGTTGATTGCATGTATCAGGATACTGCATGAACACTTCATGTCGGTTAATGAACTAGCAGAGCCAGCAAACATTCGGTGGAATGATAGCCCAAGGCCCAGAGGAGATGGGCATGCTCGCGATGGTGGTGAGCTTAGGAGTGATGGAGAGGAGCTGGCAATATAATTCTACTTAAGTATATGCGAGACCTCTTCTCCTAAGACAATCAACTATCCTCTCTAGAACTTATTGAGTAAAGCTGCGGCTTAACGATATTAAGTTTCACCATCAAGGTTTTTCTCTCTTACATATTTGTTCTTCACTTGCGTACGAAGAAAGCTTCGGTACGGCCGCATCCTTGGGATCCATCTTCCCACAGGGAGCCCCCGTTACAGCCCTGAGGAGTTCATGTTTGCAGAGTTTACCCCACAGTTCATCGAGCCTTACATTCTTCAAGAAGTAGGCCAACCGACCAAAGGGGCGGAAACTCAGATGCGATACTGGAACGATGAATCTCAGCGAATCTTCTAGCAAGAAGTTGTTGATGCGGCACCAACTGGATGCGAAGACAACGCAGGTGCTTCAAGCAACTGGTTGTCAACCAGCAAGCCATTAACAATGGGGTTCATGCCTTAGAGCGGGCAGTGCAGGAAAGTCACCAGATAGATGCGCAAAACGAGGTCAGCATGACCGTCGCAACTCCGATGCCAAAGGAACCTAGGTTACACTTCGCGCAGCTATTGACGTAGATTCTGCAGGGCCCGGAATATCAAGGGATGTTAATGGAGGCAGGGGTAGTCTTGGCTTCAGGCCAGAGCCAAAGGGCACTCTCGGCTGAGCCCTCACTTCACCTCTTTGTTAAGCAAGTGGCGGTAGCTTTATCGTTGACCATGACCAGGAAAAGCTCCACCCGAACTCCCAGTCCGGCTATGTGTTCAAAGCCCTCCAGAGTCAGGAAACAGCAAAAGACTTCGCCCGCAACTGGTGGTAATGCACCAAAACCACGTGCTCCAAAATCGAACCCTACCTTCCAAGTTATTCCCTCTCCAGCTCCTGGAAGTGATGATGCACCATCACCGATCACAATGAAGCCCACGTGGGCACCTCCACCACCGACTCCTGCGGCACCAGTCAAGCCAATCGGAGTGGGCCTGTTCGGCTCCACGGGCTGGGCTCTGTTCCTTCCACCACGTTCGGTAGAGGTATATCCGGCCTTTACTCCGGAGCAACCACACACCTCCGGTGGCTTTGCTGGTTTCCGGCAAGCAACACCAAGGACAGGTCCACGTGAACGTCAATGTCGCGTAGATCACCTTTCACCAGAGGGTGGTGTTCAGTATCTGCATCCCTTTCCTTGTACCAGGCGTCGTGATGCCCCTTTAGTACGCCCTGATCAGTCGTCAGAGACTCCCACACCTCAGCCCCTGGCCCCACCTCCTCAACCAAGACCACCCAAGTGTCAGTTTTGTAGGCGAAGAGGACATGTGGGACCACCGAGGGATCCTGATTCTTGTGAGACCTTTGTAGAATATCTGTTGGGTTTAGGTATGGGAACCGCGAATGATACGCCTAGTACCCCGATTCCTCCTCCTCCACCCGAGAACCCTGAACAACCTCCAGGGGGTAACACCCAAGCTGGAGATCAGGTGGGTAAAGAGGAATTTTTTGATGGATACAATCGCCCTGGGGAGTCCTACAGTAGAAATACTGGTGGCAATGGTGGTAGGAATGCTCCCCCACCTGGTGGAAACGTCGGCGCTGGGGGGAATCCGGGTGATTCCAGTTCCTCTGATAGCTCTGACGATGATGCCGACTCCCTACCTGATCTTACCCCACCCATTCTTTGGACGGCGAAAGCCCAACTGGAATGAGGCCAAGAATAGGAGATATGACCGTCGGTTGGCTAGGTTAGCTGGCTTCATTGGAAGAACAAGTGGGCAATCCTCTCGTAACGCCAGTGGGTCCTCTTCTTCAGTAAGGACCAAGAAGCCAGCAAAGTTAAGTAATATAACGGCTTTCCAAGGAGACACTACCGACACCAAACGGTTCCTCACGGACGTGGAAGTACAATTCACTTATTTCAAGAAGCCTGGTTTGGACGATATGGATAATATTGGCTTTGTCGTTCCACTGTTGGCGAATGCAGCCAAGAACTGCTATTTAGGTATCTCTCGTTACATCAGTGAGGATGAAGCGATGCGGATGGGTATCATTTTCAACCCTGACAATGAGCTACGAACCTGGGCAGGATTGCGCGCTCGGCTGGAAACCAGTTTTGGTGGGCATGAAGATCCTGATCGCAACCTTGTTGAATGGATGCGTTTGTCTATGAAGCCTGGGAAGGTTGACGAGTACCTCGATAAAGTGGTTGACCTCGCGGCCAGCCTCGAAGACACTGATTTAAAGCAAAGAATTAATAATGTTGGGATAGGAATCACTTCTGAGTTGCGAAACGCCTGGTCGTTAAAACAACCACATCCTACCGAAGCCGGTGCATTTATCGATCTACTTCGTAAAGGTTGCCAGACCCTTCAAGACAACGCTAACTTTGGTCAAATGGTTGCCAAAGACCATGGCGGTTCAAGCAATGACAAGGCAAGCCATGAGGGCTCGTCCACAAAGAATCAGCGGAAAAAGGAGAAGGGTTCGGGTAAGTCCAAATTCCAACCCTCACAGACAATTAAGTCCCCTAAGGTTCGTGAATCCGCGTATGCTATCGCTCATAAGGGCATTCTGCATAACCTAACTGAAAAACGGCGCAAGTCTGGGTAGTGCTCTAAATGCGGGCAGCCAGGCCACTTCTGGCGGAAATGCACCTCGTCTTCCCCTGTTGTTCATTCAGCAAAGGGAAAAAATAAGCGGTCAGCTAACGAGGCAGGTCTTCAAGAGGCTCAGGCTAGCAAGGTTGAACGCATTGAAGCTGCTCCTTCTTCAGCTGACGATAAGAAGCTCCTCGAAGTACGTCAAGCCTCCCCCCAGATCATGGAGGTTGATACGGAGGAATTGGACTAAGGTAAGTCTGTCGTCAAGGACCAATGAAATTACAAGAAACTAAGGAGCCACTAGGAAGGAAGGGGCTGGTTATTGGATTACAGGGAACAAGGCGAGAATCTGGGAGGAATCTTGGTTATGTTAGATGTTCTGGGTCGCGTTTCTTTATTTCTTTCGTCATGGGTTTTCCTTTTCGAATCAAGGGTATTGGTTTTCCTTATGCCTTCGTGTTGCTAGGAGAGTTTCCATCGTTATGTATTTTCTTGGTTATTAAAAGTTTACTAAGTCAAGCAGGACTTGATTAAGCAATCACAGTTGATTTCCAGTTTACCTGACGAGGGTTTAATAACTGAAATTATGCAGGGGTGATATTAAACATTTCTAGCCATGTATATTATTCTTGAATTTTCGCGACCCGTTGTGGCAGCCCTTGTGTCGAATTGCAAGGGATACTACCATCAAAATGGTTAATGAGTTGAGACCTACAAAGCGATTGAGGGTACAAGACCCTCCAAAACATACTAAGTCTATCTGTGTCAAGGTACGACTTCAATGGAAACTTGGAGCAAGAAAGAGTACTGCCGAGGCTCCACTCTTACTAGATAGTGGTGCTACAGGCCCAGTCCTTAGTACTCGCTGGGTTAAGGAAACCCAAATGCCATGTGTGCGGCGAACCATATCTTGTCCAATCTCAGATGCGAGTGGAAATCACATACCCGGATCGGGTATCCAATACACCAAGGAGGTGAAAATGCGTATTGAAGACCACATGAATAAGATGCGATTTGAAGTTGCAGACATGAGTAACTCAAAGTTTGATGGATACTTACCAATGTCGTGGTTACAAGACCATAATCCAGATATTGACTGGAAACAAGGTATTTTAATGTGGAGATCAGAATATTGCAAGGCATATTGTTTAGGTCTCAAAGGACGTCTACAATTCATAACCGAAGAGGGAATGTTAGCTGAGGATGCTAGTTCAATTTACCTCTTAGGGATGGTACAGTTCACAGATGAGGACGGGGGAGATATTTGGCTGAAGCTCCTACCTGAGTATAAGGACTTTGGGGATATCTCTATCCAACAGCGGATTGAATCCTTACCGGAGCATTAGAAGTATGGTCACAAGATCGAGCTACTTCCGGATACACCGCCGCCGTTCGGACCGATTTATCACTCATCAGAAAAGGAGCTTAAGGTCCTCCGTGAGTACCTTGATGAGATGATACCTACGAGAAAGATAAGGAGGTCAAGCTCTTCTGCTGCTGCGCCAATCCTTTTTGTACCAAAGCCTGATGGTACATTACGTTGATGTATAGATTACCGTGGGCTAAACAAGATAACGGTAAAGAACAGATACCCTCTGTCGTTAATGAATGAGCTCCGAGACAGACTCGGAAAAGCACAGGTGTTCACTAAGTTGGACCTCAAGAATGGATACTACCTTCTGCAAATGGCAGAAGGTGAGGAATGGAAGACATCATTCCGCTGCCGGCATGAATTATATGAATATACTGTGATGCCTTTTGGATTAAGCAACGCTCCGGCAACTTTCCAAGTCTTGATCAAGGAGGTCTTCAGGGACCTATTAGATGAAGGCATCATCGCCTATATGGATGATATATTGATCTACTCTGAGACAATGGAAGAGCATGTCTCCCTAGTCCGTAGAGTAATGGAATGGCTTAGGAAAGCACGCTTATGCGTTAGCATATGGAAATCAACCTTCCATTAGAGAGAGGTTGAATATCTCGGATAAAAGATATCTGATCGCGGAATATCCAGGACCGAGGAAAATGTAGCCGAACCCAAGAAATGACCACCACCTAATAGTGTCCTTGAGGTGCAGAGCTTTATGGGATTTGCAAACTTCTACCGTAGGTTTATCGAAGGTTTCAGCAAGATTGCGAAACCTCTCACCGACCTGGCAAAGAAGGATATCAAATTCCATTGGACGCCAGTATGTCAGGAGGCCTATGATTTTTTGAAAGAAAAATTTACAACAGGGCCTATATTAGTACACTATGACCCTGAACGTCAGACAAAGCTGGAGACCGACGCTAGTGACTTTGCTTTAGGGGCCATATTGTCCCTGCTGTGTGAGGACGATAAATGGTATCCGGTAGCCTTTCATAGTAGAAAGTTCTCCTCAGCGGAAATAAATTATGATGTCCATGGTAAGGAAATGACTGCGATCATGGCAGCGTTCAAGGAATGGGATCATTTACTACGGTCGGTAGCGGATCAGGTTACTATTTATACTGATCATAAGAACTTGGAATATTTCAACAGTACCCAGATTCTCAACGGTGGGCAACATCGCTGGGCTGAGTTCTTACAACCATTCAACTTCAGGGTGGTACACCGTGAAGCAAAGTTGAATGAAAAGGCTGATGCATTGTCTAGGCGTAGGGACTACCGCCTTGAAGGGGGGGGTAATTCTCAATCAAATTCTATGCAAAGCTTTTTACGCCCTGAGCAGTGGGTAGTGCAACAGGAGCGGGACATCTTCCGACCATTGTTGTTGCAAGCATGCCAAGGATTCCGGTTACAATCCACGTTCCTAGAGTGACTCAAGCAGGTTGCATCAAAAGACAAGGAATACCTGAAGATCCTAGATTAGGTTAAGGAGGAATCCAAGGGAGTTGATCCTAACCTTACGATTGAGAAGGACCTACTCCTCTACAAGAACCGTTGGTACATACCTGCGGTGGAGGGGTTAAAAGGTACAATCATGGAGGCTGAACATGATTCTTGCTTAGTGGGACACTTTGGGACATATAAGACTATGGAAAGAGTTAGGGCAAACTTCTGCTGGCCAAAGATGATTGATTATATCACACAATATGATCGCACATGTGATATATGCCAGCGCAGTAAGACTGCACGAGACAAGAAGTTTGGACTACTCAAAGTTATAGAGGTACCGCTACGACCATGGAAGGCGATTTCTATGGACTTCATTGTGGCATTACCGGAGTCCAAGGGGTACACGAAAGTCTGGGTCATAGTAGACAGGTTCTCGAAGTTGGCTCATTTTATACCTTTGGCAACGGAAGTACCTATAGGCGACTTAGCCCTTATGTTCCTGAAGAAGGTTTGGAGTTTCCATGGTCTACCAGAGAGTATCATATCTGATCATGATAGCTGATTTACCTCTAAGTTTTGGACTAGCTCAATGAAATTGCTAATGGTTAAGCTAAATGATTCCACGGCTTTCCACCCTGAAAATGGTGGGCAGACAGGAAGGGTAAACCAGACTTTGGAGCAATACATTCGTAGTTATTGTTCCTACAAGCAGGACAACTGGGAAGAGCTACTTCCCTTAGCGGAATATGCTTATAACACTTCAACGTCGGAATCGACTAAGGTGTCTCCCTTTGAGATCAATTATGAGTTTAATCCAGAAACAAATTAGTCCGGGTCCGTATCAGAAAGTCAAGGTATACACCCAAGCAGCGAGCTATTAGTTAAGGATTGGGAAGGGACATTGAGGGAAATTCGAGATACTTTACATAAGGCTCAAGAGAGGCAACGGAAGTGGCAGGACCAGAAAAGATTGCCAGCGCCGGAGTATACTACGTTGGAGGATGATAATTCTGGTCGAGACAAGAGGGCCGATCAAGTAATGTTAAATTGAAAAAACATACGCACAAGGCGACCGATGGAAAAACTTGATCATCATATGTTCACACTATTTGTGGTCTTACGAAAGGTTTGTTCAGCAGCTTATGAAATTCAACTCCCCCAGCGTTGGGGTATACATCCAGTTTTCAATGTTGGCCTCTTAGAACCATATAGGGAAGACTCAACTGGCAGGCGTACAGTAGAGGGACCCATTCCCGATATAATAGATAATGAGCCTAGTTATGTTATTGAGACCATCCGTGACAGCCGTTGGTATGGGGGAGTTCGTCAGAAATTGCCCAAGCGATTTTTCCAATATTTGATGGCTGGGAAGGGCTATGGTCCTGAGGATAACTCTTGGGAATCGTATGAGATGTTAGAGGGAACAGGCATAAAAGCCCTCGTAGATTTCCATAAACGATACCCGTCGAAACCCAGTGATCACAGGGCAGTAGACAGAGGAACTGGAAATAAACGAAAATGCTCGAGGCCGAGGATGGCCCTAGAGAAGAGAGGGGTGATGTAACGACCCTGCTGGATCTTACAGTAGACTTAGTCTTATCCTATGCTGGAGCCTGGAAGGGTTAAGGTTAGGCGAGTCAGGTAACTCTATCAAAGGGGTTACCATGTGGACTAGGCAAATGGTAATGCTTAGACCGCAAACGGGAAAGCGTATATCGGGTAGGTAGGGAAAGTCTACGCTGCGAGTTCAGAAGGTCTCCGCGAGTTCACGCGAGTTACCCTACCTAAGGCAGGTAGTTACTATACCTTAGGGAGAATAGTTACCAGACCTTGGCAAAGAGGTTACCCTACTTTTGGATAGGAGTTACCCTACCTTGAGCGTAAATGGTTATGCCAATTTTCCGGATAAGTAAGGGGATTGTTTGTTACGCAAGATTATATAGGAGGTTCGAATCTGGGCGCAATCGGGTAATCCTTTGTTGGACTACGAACCGTAGCAAATCTTGCCTTGGGCGAATATCGAGGAATCTTAGTCCAACACCCCCCTCTGGCCCCGATGGACAGACAATGTGTCATGGCCCAATTGTAGGGAAGTTGCTGGTTTATTAGTAAAAGCCTATGAGTGAAGATGGCGGCGTAATACCTTACACGTTGTCGCTGTTATTCCGACCAGAAGCTGTTCGCAGGATATATGAGAGGGCATGGGGTGACCGAATGGTTACATGAGAAGTGATTCTCGAGTGCATACACCACTGATCCTTATAAGCCTACAGTGGTCGGTATGTAAGGTCTACCAGAAGCCCGGGACACCTCTGGTTAAGTGTTAGACCTTTGACCCCCGTATGTCTCCGAAAGATTGCAAGATGTCTGGAGTTTGGTAGCAAACTCTAGATCGCAGCAGTCTTGTCTTGATTGAGATGTTTATCGTCCGTGGCTAATGGTAGTGCCCATATAAGCCAATTGCTTAAGTGTCTCATCATGGGAGTCCATAGACCAAGCGATCATGTCGAAGACAGTAGAAAACGATAGACTTGTCAAACGTAATGGTACCATTGAATGGTTGTCTACGACACTTGCATGGACGAATACGAATAGGACAGTGAGTTCGATATTAGACTACTAGCTTATCAGTAACCTGTTAGTTCGCCACTAACCGGACAGCGATATGAAGAGTTTTCTCCTACAGTTGATTGCATGTATCAGGATACTGCATAAACACTTCATGTCGGATAATGAACTAGCGGAGCCGGCAAACATTCGCTAGAATGTTGGCCCGAGGCCCAGAGGAGATGGGCCTGCTCGTGATGGTGGTGAGCTTACGAGTGATGGAGCGGAGCTGGCAATATAATTCTACTTAAGTATATGCGAGACCTCTTCTCCTAAGACCGTCAAATATCCTCGCGAGAACTTATTGACCAAAGCTGGGGCTTACCGATATTAAGTTTCACCGTTAAGGTTTTCTCTCTACATATTTGTTCTTCACTTTTCGTACGAAGAAAGCTTCGGTATGGCCTCATCCTTGGGATCCATCCTCCTACAGGGAGCCCCCGTTACAACCAGGCCTTCTGTGAATCCAAAAACACCACCTCTATTGTCGTCTCTGTCCTCCCTCAGGATCTTCACCTTCTTGGGCCTGACCTCCATCGCGACGGGTCCAAGATTCACCTCTTCAATCGAATGAGGAACGTCCACCTCGCTCACCCCGCTTCCCGCGTCATCCAATGCAGCAAATGCTACCGCTTCAGCCACTCAAAACCCCTCTGCAAAGAAGGCCACCACACATGCCTCATCTGTGCGAAGCCCCATTTTAGGGCTGAGCACAGATGTGCCAACGATATGTACTCCAAACAGGGCAACCTCAGAGTGTTCCCTGACTGGAGTACTGCAACTCATTCACTCTGCATCAATTGCAATGACGAACACCCGGCTACTTCTCCTACATGCCCGACTAGAGTCACCCTAAACGAACCTGCCCGGTTTCCCAAGGACCAGGTCATCCCTGACGCCCCTCAGCAGAACCCCGCCCCGGCCGACCCCGTTACCCCTCAACAACCACTCTCCTCGTCCCAAGTTCCCATGAACACGGCCCAGCAGGTTGCCGATGATGGCCTCTTCATGGCTCGCCACCTATGCCAACTTACTGCCCACCCTCCTCTTTCCTCCTCTGGTTCCCGCCCCCCCATGGCCGCCCCCTTGCCCGCAAGACAGCTTTTCCCCTCTGGTGCCCCAACTACCAATTGGGCAGAGGATTCTACCTGCGACAATGATATGGAACTGTAAATGAGAGCACAACCTGCTCCCTCATTATCAGATGCCTCACTACGTTCCCACTCCACCACTGGTGCTTCGGTTCCTGAGCTTTCCTTTGTTCAACACCCCTGTCTTGGTACCAGTTAGTTTTTCATACTTTGTTTTCGTTTTTTACTTCTGCGAAAAGTTCCCCTCATGTTGTTGCTCTGCAAGACGTTCCTTTGTTTAAGGGCCGCCCTTTAGGTGCAAGCTCTTATAAATGTTTTTTTCCCGCTACCTCCCCGGACTACAAGACGCGTGTGGCTGTCCACGTATCTGAGAGATTGATTTTTGTTGTTTCTGTTCTTCCCCGATTTTTTGGGCGAGGTGACTACATGTGTGTAAACTTTCGCTCCCCTCAGAGCTTGTTTGGTTTCCCCCACCTGCTGTTCCGCTTGTACAACTCCTACTCTACCGCCACCCGTAATGGGGCACTCCGTACTTTGTCTCCTGATCTTCTTTTTCCCCAACACCAGTTCCCTACCCTCTCGCTTGGAGACTTTAATCTTCACCACCATCTTCCGGACCCTCTACGGGCCATCCCCCACTCGAAGCTGTCAACCTCCGAGCCCTACTTTACTAGGGCCTCCGCCAATGCATTCTCCCTTCTCAATAACCCTGGAACCTACACCAGGTTCCCCTGGGATAACATATCCAGGCCCTCCATCCTGGATCTTGCCTTCGCCAACCACAGCCTCCTTCCTTACTTTCACTCTTGAAACCCCTCCCTTCCCTCCACAGGTTCCGACCATGTTGCCATTTCCGTTTCCTTTGGCCAACTCTCCAGGTCTGTCCCCCCCCTAAGACCCAACTGGAAAGCCACCGACTGGTCCATGGTCACCTCAACTCTTCAGTCCGTTACCGTTCCTCCGGCTCACTGGTTCCCCACCTCCTCCTCGCTCGCCTTGTGGTTCGACTCCAGCCTGGCCTCCATTACCACTCCGGTGCTCTCAGCTACTGCCACCAAACGCCCATTCTCCTACTCAAAGCCCTGGTAGTGTACCGACCTCTCAAGCCTGCGACGTATCCACCACCACGCCTCACGCAACTTGCTCGATGGCTCCGCCACTCCGTGGGAGTTGACCCAGGCTCGCAACTCCTATTTCAAGGCAATCAAGAAGGCCAAGGCCACCCACTGGGACCAGTTCCTCTCGTCTGCAGACTCGCGCTCTACCTGGGATGCCAAGAAATTCGCATATGTGCGGGCTCCTTAACCCTTCCCCTTCCTCCCCAACGCCACCACCCCCCTTGAGATCAACACAGCTCTCATTACAAACTTTTTCCCCATCCCCTCACCTCCTCCTCCTCCATCAGTCCTCCTCCCTCCCCTGCCCGACGTCCCTCCCATCAGTCATGATGAAGTTTCTCTGGTTTTTCGTCGCTCCTCCTTCTCGTCTGCCCCTGGCCCCGACATAATCCTGTACAGGGTCTGGAAGAATAACCACGGGGCCAACAAAGATCCCCTCCCGACACTACTTGCCCCCCTCCTCTTGCATGGCTTTCACCCATCTTCCCTAAAGTAGGCAAACGCCATCGTCCTCGACAAGCCCGGCAAGTCTGACTAGTCCACCCCGGCTTCGTTCTGCATCATTGTCCTCCTAGAGATGGTCTCGAAAATTTTGGAAAGAATTGTGGCGTATCGCCTTGCTGCCATCTCTCGCTCTACCCCCCTCCTCAACCTCCACCAATGTGGTTCACTTGCTGGGCTCAGCTGCTATGACGCAGTGGCTACTCTCTAACATGAAATACGCCTCCTCCAGACCACCAGCCTTGAGGTCTCCTCCCTCTTCCTCGACATAAAGGATGGTTTCGACAACGTCCACTCCAACCAACTCTGTTCTATGCTTCGCCAATTCTCTACTCCTAAGTATATGGTCTCCTAGATCTCGTCATTTCTCACCTCCCGTCAATGCCGCCTGGTTTTTCAGGGCGCCTGGGGAATTTTTTCACCCGTATCGGCGGGGACCCCTCAGGGTTCCCCCATTTCCCCTCTTTTGTTTGTTATATATGTTTCCCGCCTTCACATCTCCATCCCTCGTGGTGTGGTAATCTCCTATGTCGATGATTTTTCCATCGCGGTGGGCTACTCCTTTTACCGCTCTAATATCAGGCTCTTGCAACTGGCCTTCATCACCATCAGCAATCGCGCAGCCCTCCTGCGAGTCTCCTTCTCAGTTCCTAAAACTGACTTTATCCATTGGCCCCCATCCAGGGACCGCAACTCCGTATGCCATTCCCGAATTTCAATCAACTCCCTCCTTTTCAGTCCAACTGCAGAGCTACTCGGGCTCGCTTACTGGCTCACCGCCTCCCTGGAAACTTCCTCTCACTTCCACCGCCGCCTAGCCCTGGCCAGGGCTTCCTTGGCACTCGCCAAGCAGCTCAGCCCCGCTAGGAAAGGCCTTTCCCCCTGGTGTTGTCGGAAACTCGCTGTTGGGCTTCTCTTCCTAGTCCTCACCTATGGCGCTGACCTCTTTGTCCCCAACGCCACCATGCTCCGCGAACTAGACTCCTTCTGGCACGAGGTCCTTCGATGGATCACCAACTGCGTCAGGGCTACCGCCCCTGCCATCCTCTACCGTGAGGCTTCCCTCCCCCCTGTCTTTCTAGCACTGCAGCACAAAAGAAAGCTGGCTGCCCTCTGGCTCCTTTGCTCTCCCCCCCAAGTCAACCCCACGCCTACCCGCCTTGTCCCGCGCGTCCTTACCTGTGACACCAGGCGCGCCCCCTCACACCGTCACCTCTCGACCCCTCTGCGCGGGTCCTATTGTCCCCGCCTCTGGTCCACCGCCCCCTCTCCTTTCCGCCACTACCTCCCTGTCGACGCCATTGCCTTCACTGTCAGGGACATTTTACCCGACCGGCTTCCTCTCGCCTCCCCTCACCTACTACTCCCCCGCCGGTACGACCCGGCGGGAGCTTCACCCTATGGCTCCCTTAAATCCAAGGTTGTCGCCTCCACCTTTGCTTCATGGGTGGCTCTGCCACCCCCCCCCCTCCTACAAGTTCCCTTCTTCCTTTACTCCTGATGCCTTCATGGGCCTACCTAAGGTCTCTGCGGGCCGTCTTCATCAGGTGAGGGCCGGCAAGAGCTACCTCGCTGCCCACACCTCCTGGTCCAATCGTGATGCCTCTACCCTGTGCCTCTTCTGCGAGGAAACAGACGAGACCTTCGATCATGCTATCCTTCACTGTCCAGCTAAGGCTCAGGAGAGAACTTCCCACCTTCAGGGTATCTCTAGCCTGGCACCAGATGCTCCCGTTTGGTCCTCGGCCTCCCTCATCATCAATTTAGCACGATACATTTCTTCCACAGCCACTGGATTCCCACCCAGCATGCCTCCTTTGATTTCAGCCTCCCTACCTGCGTCCCCTCTGCCTGGCTCAACGGTGGTCCTGCCCGCCTCCCCTGTCTCCCCTATGTGAGTTCTCAGGGCGTAACCTTTTTTGCTCGCCGGCAGTGATGACGGTAATTTTCTTTACTTGCTTTCTGTTATTGTTTTTGGATGCCCACGACGTCGGCTTTGGGTGACGATTATGATGATGGGTTTCTTTACTTAAGATTTTCCATGATCTGGGCTGTTGTCTTGGGCTAAGGATTGCTTTACTGTTTGCGTTAGTCATCATTGGCGATGCTAGGAATTTTGTTTTCCCATATTGAAGGATTGGTTGCGTTATTTGAGTTTTGTTATTTCATTTGTTATTGCGTTGGAATTAAGGCTTTTTGTATGCCATAGCAGGAGCTGCATGTATGTTTTTGTGCCAGAATAAATAAACATATGATGGAAAAAAAATAAAAAATAAAAAAAAGGGAGTGGCAAGGCTATGGCATGCTTCGTCCCCATTACAACCACAGCGATTAAAAAAACCACAGCAAGTTTTCAGCCAAGACCAGCTCTCATTGGCCGGAAGGCTTTTCTCACAGCCTCGCTCTTTACCTTGCTTGCGTGAAACTTTCTCTCCTCCCCTTACTCTCAGTGTTAGCCCTGCCTATTATGTCAGGCCAACCTGCCCCTCCCGTCCCCCCGGGCCCAGGCCTTCAACCCACCACGTCCTCTCGCAACAGCCTGAGGTCCAACCCCATCGGCTCTCGGGCCCCTACTCCGGCCCTCGCCCCCACTCATGAAAACCAGTCCATCTGCCGCTCTGCTGCTGAGGCCGCAGAGTCCCTACTCCTTGATCCTGCAACTTTTCCCACCCTGTTTGCTCCTCCCTCCTCCTCCTATGATCTTTCCGACGGTGAAAGACGCATCCTTCCGGTTCTTGCTGCTCTGGTCACTAAAGTTCACCTCCTCACGTCCGAGATGGCCCTCCGGAAAGCCAGTGCCCATCAACCGCCTGTTCCCGCTGCCTCTCAGGCTGACCCCTTGATCAGTGCTTTTTTTTTTTTTTTTTTTTTTCCATCATATGTTTGTTGATTCTGGCCCAAAAACATACATGCAGCTCGCGCTATGGCATACAAAAAGCCTTAATTCACCCTCAAATAACAAATAAAATAACAAAACTCAAATAACGCAACCAATCCTTCACAGCGGGAAAATGAAATCCCTCGCATCGCCATCGATGACTAAAGTAAGAAGTAAAGCAACCTCAAACCAAAACAACAGCCCAGTCTAAGGAAAGTCATAAGTAGAGAAACCCACCATCGGAATCACCACCCACAGCCGACGCCATGGGCATCCAAAAACAATAACAACAAGCATGTAAAGACGAATCGGAAAAATAAACCCCTAAGGCCTTAAAAAGAGGAGGCAGGTGAAAAGGTTGAGGGTACTGGTGAGCCAGGCAGAGGTGATGCCGGTGGGGAGGCAGAGATCACAGAAGGTATGCTGGGCGGGAATCCAGTGTCCGTGGCGGAGATGTATTAGGCCAAGTTGTTAATAAGGGGGGTCGAGGACCAAACGGGAGCCTGAGTGTCGGGCGCCAGACTAGAGATACCCTGAAGGTGGAATGTTCTTTCTTGGGCCTTAGCCGGACAGTAAAGCATAGCGTGATCGAAGGTCACGTCTGTTTCCTCGCAAAAGGGGCACAGGGTAGAGGCATTACGATTGGACCAAGAAGTGTGGGCAGGGAAGTAGTAGGTGAGAGGAGGCCAGGGGGAGTCTGTCGGGCAGAAGGTCTCTGATAGAGAAGGCAATGGCGTCCAGGGGGAGGTGGCCGTGGAAAGGAGATGGGGCAGTGGACCAGAGGCGGGGGCGGTAGGAACCATGCAGAGGGGCCAGGAGGTGACGGTGTGAGTGGATGCGCCAGGAATCCCAGATAGGGACACGCGGGCCGAGACCGGCAGACACGGGGTTGACATGGGGCGGAGAGCACAGTAGCCAGAGGGCAGCCAGCTATCGTTTATGCTGCAGTGCCACGGAGATCGGGGGGAGGGAAGCTTCACGGTGTAGGATGGCGGGGGCAGTAGCCCTGAAGCAGTTGGTGACCCAACGAAGGACCTCGTGCCAGAAGGAGTGAAGTTTGCGGAGGATGGTGGCATTGGGGATAAGGAGGTCAGCAGCGAGGGTGAGGACGGGGAAGAGAAGCCCAACGGCGAGTTTCCGACAACACCAGGGGGAACGACCATTCCCAGCGGGGCTGAGCCGCTTGAGAAGTGCGAAGGAAGCCCAGGCCAGGGCCAGGCGGCGGTGGAACTGTGAGGATGTTTCCAAGGATGGAGTGAGCCAGTAGCCAAGCCAACGCAGCTCTGCGGTTGGACTAAAAAGAAGGGAGTTGATCGAAATCGGGGCATAGCAGACAGGGTTACGGTCCCTGGACCTGCGCCAATACATAAGCTCAGTTTTGGGAACCGAGAAGGAAACTCCCAGGGGGGCTGCACAATTGTTGAGGGTGAGGAAGGCACGTGGTAAGACCCTGATGGTGGAGGGGTAAGAGGAGGAGCCAACCGTTATGGAAAAATCATCGACATAGGAGATGACCACACCATGGGGGATAGAAATGTGGAGACGAGACACATATATAACGAACAGGAGAGCAGAAATTGGGGAGCCCTGGGGTGTTCCCACAGACACTGGTGAAAATATACCCAGAGCGCCTTGGAAGACGAGGCGGCATTGCTGAGAGGTGAGAAAGGACGAGATCCAGGAGACCATGTATTTGGGGTTAGAGAAACGGCGGAGTATAGTGCAGAGTTGGTTGGAGTTGACGTTGTCGAACCCACCCTTTATGTCGAGGAAGAGGGAGGGGACCTTAAGGCCAGTGGTCGGGAGGAGGCGGACTTCATGTTGGAGGGTGGCTACTCCATCGGAACAGCTGAGCCCAGCCAACGAGCCGCACTGGTGGAGGTTAAGGAGGGGGGTGGAGCGAGAGAAGGCAGCAAGACAGTAAGCCATGATTCTTTCCAGAATCTATGAGACCGTTTCTAGGAGGACGATGATACGGAACGAAGCTGGGGTGGAGTAATCAGACTTGCCAGGTTTGTCGCGGACGATGCCATTAGCCTTCTTTAAGGAACAGGGGTGAAAGCCAGGCAGGAGCAGGGGGGTGAGAAGCGATGGGAGGAGATCCTTGTTGGCCTGGTGGATATTTTTCCAGACCCCATACAGGATTGTGTCGGGACCAGAGGCAGCGGAGGATGAGGAACGGCGCAGGACGAGCGAGACATCCTCTTGAGTGATGGGAGGGACGTCGGGTAGGGGAGCAAGAAGGACAGACGGAGGAGGAGGAGGCAGGGGAAGGGGGAAGAAGTGTGTGAAGAGAGCCGAGTTGATCTCTAGGGGGGTGGTGTCATTGAGGAGGTAGGGGAAGCGTTCAGGGGCCCGACCATACGCAAACATTTTGGCATCCCAAATGGAGCGCGAGTCTGCAGACGAGAGGAACTGGTCCCAAGGGGTGGCCTTGGCTTTCTTGATTGCTTTGAAGTAGGAGTTGCGAGCCTGGGTCAACTACCACTGAGTGGCAGAGCCATTGCGGAAGCTACGGGAGGCGTGATGGTGGATGCGCCGAAAGGTTGAGAGGTCGGGAGACCACCAGGGCTTCGAGTATGAGAATGGGCCCCTGATCACTGCTGCTCTTCGGGATCTGTCCTCCAAGGTCACCTCCCTGGCCACACGGCCCCCTCCCGTTCCCCACGCCCCCAGTGGCTCAGTCCCTCCTCCTCCCCCTTCACCTAAGAAGGAACCCTTCCTCATCCTTTCTCGCCAAGGCAACCTCACGGTCCCTTCACCGAACTTCCCGATACTTGTCTCAGGCCAGTGGTACGGCTCTCCTGAAACCTACGCCAGAAACAGTAATGATTCCCGTGAGGCCGATATTTTCTTCGCCTCAGTCAATCCCAGTGGTGGGGAAGCCTCTGAAGTCCACAAAAAGGAATGGTTCCCCACTCCAATCAGCCAGCACTTTGTTCCTGGCCATCCCCCAGGTTACACGATTGCTTCCTCCTTTCTCCCGCCCAAGTCCGACAGTTGGGCCCAGGTGGGGAGTTGGTCCAAGAAGGCGGCCAAGCATGCCACTGCTGCTCAGGTTGCTTTTTGCATCGGCCTCGAGGGACAGCGAGATCAACAAGCACCCCCCCCTGCTACCTACTGCCTAACATCGGTTCTATGCCCCCCGCCTCCATCCGGCTTCCTATGTCAACCCCCTGAACATGTCCACTGCCCTTCTTGACATTGTTGCCTCGGTACTACGGTCTGCCAGCTGTACCCTCCCGGTCGTCTTCTCCGCTTCTGTTAACGTTAATGGTGCGGTGACCCTAACCGCCAACCCCAGGACCCCATCCTCAGCATACGCCCCCTTCTTCCCTGCCCTTTGCAAAAAACTCAACCAGTCCTTCCCGGTAGGCGAGAAACCATTTCAGGAATTCCGCACCGTCTCTCTCTTCACCAATGTCCTAATCCACAACCTCCCCCTCTCCATGCTCACAGCCGACCCTGCAGAGCTATTCTCTAGACTGCACGACTGTCTTCTCAACTCCATCGACCTCCCCATCCTTTCGGCTCGCTTCCTCCAATGGGACCACGCCCTCCATGAATCCAAAAACCCCACCTCCGTTGTCGTCTCAGTCCTCCCTCAGGATCTTCACCTTCTCGGGCCCGACCTCCACCGCGATGGGTCCAAGATTCGGCTATTCAACAGCAGGAGGAACGAGATCCTCGCTCACCCCGCCTCCCGTGATACTCAATGCCTTAAATGCTATGGCTTCGGCCATTCTAAACTCCCTCTCCAAAGAAGACCACCACACATGCCCCATCTGTGCGAAGCCCCACTCCAGGGCTTAGCATAGGTGTGCAAACGATATGTGCCCCAAACGGGGCAACTTCAAGGTGGTCCCCGACTGCTGTACCACAACCCCTTCACTCTGCACCAACTGCAACGACCAACACCCGACATCTTCTCCTCCCTGCCTAACGAGGATTGCGCTGAAAGAAGCTACCCGGCTTCCTAAGGACCAGGTCATCCCTGATGCCCCGCAGCAAAGACCCGCCTCGGCCGACCACGTTACTACTCAACAACAACCCTCCTCGTCCTAACTCCCCCTGAACACGGCCCAGCAGGTTACCAATGATAGCCTCTTCATGGCTCGACACCTAAGCCAGCTCACCGCTCGCCCTCTTCCTACCACCTCTGGTTCCCGCCCCCCCCTGGCCACTCCCATGCCCGCAAGACAGCTTTTCCCCCCTGGTGCCCCAACTACCCATTGGGCGGAGGATTCTACCCGCGACAATGATATGGAACTGTAAATGAGAGCACAACCTGCGCCCTCATTATCAGATACTTCACCACGTTCCCACTCACCCCTTGAAGCTTCGGTTTCTGTTCTTTCCTTTGTTCAACATAATTGTCTTGGTAGCAGCTATGTTTTTCATATTTTGTTTTGTTTCTTCACCTCTCGGAGAAATTCCCCTCTTGTCGTTGCTTTGCAAGATGTTCCCTTGTTTAATGACCGCCCTCTGGGTGCAAGCTCTTATAAGTGTTTTTTCCCCCATACTTCCTCTGAGTACAAGACACGGGTGGCTGTTTATGTTTCTGAGCACTGGTGTTCTGTTATTTCTGCTCTTCCCTTGTTTTTTGGGCGGAGTGACCATATGGGTGTGAACTTCCGCTGCCCCCAGGGGGTGTTTGGTTCACCTCACTTGCTGTTCCGCCTGTACAATTCCTACTCTACCGCCACCCGTAACGGGGCACTCTGCACTTTATCTCCTGATTTTCTCTTCCCCCAACATCCGTTCCCTTCGCTTTCGCTTGGGGATTTCAACCTTCACCACCACCTCCCTGACCTCCTACGAACCATTCCACACTTAGAGCTGTCAATTTCTGAGCCCTACTTCACCAAGGCCTCCACCAACGCATTCTCCCTCCTCAATAGCCCTGGCTTCTACACCAGGTTCCCCTTTGATAACCTATCCAGGCACTCCGTGCTGGATCTTGCCTTCACCAACCACAGCCTCCTTCCTTACTTTCACTCTTGGAACACCTCCCTTCCCTCCGCAAGTTCCGACCATGTCGCTATTTCCATTTCCTTTGGACAACTTTCCTGGTCTGTCCCTTCCTCTAGACCCAACTGGAAAGCCACTGACTGGTCCGCTGTTGCCTCTATTCTACAGTCCGTTGCCGTCCCTCCGGCTCTCTCCTTCCTCACCTGGTGGTTTGACTCGCGTCTGGCCTCTATTACAACACCGGTTTTGTCAGTAACCCCCTCCAACCGCCCATCCTCCTACAAGAAGCCTCGGTGGTCTTCCAACCTCTTACGCCTTCGGGGCATCCACCATCACGCCTCCCGTAGCTTCCGTAATGGCTCTGCCACTGGGTGGGAGTTGACCCAGGCTCGCAACTCCTACTTCAAAGCACTCAAGAAAGGCAAGGCCACCCATGGGGACCAGTTCCTCTCGTCTGCAGACTCGTGCTCCATCTGGGATGCCAAGAAGTTCGCGTATGGTCAGGCCCCTAAACACTTCCCCTCCCTCCCCAATGCCACCACCCCCCTAGAGATCAACTCGGCTATCATCAAACACTTCTTCCCCCTTCCCCCACCTCCTCCTCCTTCTTCTGACCTTCTCCCTCCCCTACCCGATGTCGCCCCTGTCACTCTGAAGGAAGTCTCGCTGTCCTCCGCCGTTCCTCATCCTTGTCTGCCCCTGGCCCCGACACAATCCCGTATGGGGTCTAGAAAAATATCCACTTGGACCAACAAAGATCTCCTCCCATCGCTGCTCTCCCCCCTCCTCCTACATGGCTTTCACCCCACTTCCTTAAAAAAGGCTAACGGCATCGTCCACGACAAACCTGGCAAGTCTGATTACTCCACCCCAGCTTCGTTCCGTATCATCGTCCTCCTAGAAACGGTCTCGTAGCTTTTGGAAAGAATTGTGGCGTACCGCCTTGGGGCCTTCTCTCGCTCTACCCCCCTCCTCAACCTCCACCAATGTGGCTCGTTGGCTGAGCTCAGCTGCTATGAAGTAGTGGCCACCCTCCAACATGAAGTCCGCCTCCTCCAGACCACTGGCCTTAAGGTCTTCTCCCTCTTCCTCAACATAAAGGGTGGGTTCGACAACGTCAACTCCAACCATCTTTGCACTATGCTCCGCCATTTCTCCACCCCCAAGTACATGGTGTCCTGGATCTCCTCCTTTCTCACCTCTCGGCAGTGCTGCCTTGTTTTCCAAGGCGCTCCGGGAACACTTTCACCCATGTCTGTGGGAACCCCCCAGGGCTTCCCAATTCCGCCTCTCCTGTTTGTTATATGTGTCTCTCACCTTCACATCTCTATCCCCCGTGGGGTTGTTATCTCCTATGTCGATGATTTTTCCATAACGGTTAGCTCCTCCTCTGACCGCTCCAAGATCAGGCTCCAACAGCGTGCCTTCCTCACCATCAGCAATCGCGCAGCCCCCCTGGGAGTTTCTTTCTCGGTTCCCAAAACTGTGCATGTCCAGGGACCGTAATCCCGTCTGCTATGCCCCAATTTCGATCAACTCCCTTCTGTTCAGTCCAACCGCAGAGCTGCGTTGGCTCGGCTACTGGCTGACCCCCTCCTTGGAAACCTCCTCACACGTCCACCCCCGCCTGGCCCTGGCCGGGGCTTCCTTCGCACTTGTCAAGCGGCTCAGCCCCGCTGAGAATGGTCTTTCCCCCTGGTGTTATTGCAAACTCGCTGGTGGGCTTCTCTTCCCTGGCCTCACCTCTGGCGCTGACCTCCTTATCCCCAACACCAGTATCCTTCGCAAACTTGACTCCTTCTAGCAGGAGGTCCTTCGTTGGGTCACCAACTGCTTCAGGGCTACTGCCCCCGCCATCCTCCGCCGTGAGGCTTCCCTCCCCACGATCTCCCTGGCACTGCAGCATAAAAGATAGCTGGCTGCCCTCCGCCTACTTTGCTCTCCTTCACATGTCAACCCTGCATCTGCCCCTCTCGACCCAGGTGTCCCCACCTGGGATTCCTGGCGCTCCCCCTCACACCATCACCTCTTGGCCCTGCTGCGTGGTTCCTATCATCCCCGCCTCTGGTCCACTGCCCACTCTCCTTTCCACCGCCACCTCCCGCTCGACGCCATTGCGTTCTCTATCAAAGACCTTTTGCCCGACAGACTCCCC
>QLOI01001123.1:0-15649 GCA_003313605.1 Tuber umbilicatum
GGATAGGTATTAGATGTACCGACCGCGGAAACTCACGCGGGATATAAATATAAGAGTTCCTCCTCAGCTATTAGACAACCAGCGAACGGAGAAGAGATCTTATCAATATAACACGTTATTACATACAATTCGTACTCCTAGTAGTATTAGCGAACAAAAAAAAAAACCCTGCGACTATTCTCACGACGCCTCCCTGACATTTCTCCGTTATTCAATTACACCATACGCATAACTATACTCTACTGAGCTCTGAGTTGGTTACCCGTAACAGGGCATGGGGCGATCGAATGGTTACACGAGAAGCGATTCTCGAGTGCATACACCACTGATCCTTATAAGCCTACTGTGGTAGGTATGTAAGGTATACTGGTAGCCCTGGAGGCCTCCGGTTAAGTGGTAGACCTTCGACTCCCGCATGTCTCCGAAAGACTGTAAGATATCTGGAGGTTGTTAGCGAGCTCTAGATCGTAGTAGTCTTGTCTTGATTGAGGTGTTTATTGTCAGTGGCTACAGGTAGCGCCTGTATATGCCATTGGCTTAAGTGTCTCATCACGGGAGTCCGTAGACCAAGCTATCGTGTCGAAGACAGTAGAAGACGATAGACTTGTCAAACGTAATGGTTGTCTACGAGACTTGCATAGACGAATACTAGTGGGACAGTGAGTTCGATATTAGACTAGCTTATCAGTAACCTGTTAGTTCGCCACTAACAGGACAGCAATATGAAGAGTTTTCTCCTGCAGTTGATTGCATGTATCAGGATACTGCATGAACACTTCACGTCGGATAATGAACTAGCAGAGCCGGCAAACATTCTGTGGAATGTTAGCCCAAGGCCCAGAGGAGATGGGCATGCTCGCGATTGTGGTGAGCTTAGGAGTGATGGAGAGGAGCTGGCAATATAATTCTACTTAAGTATATGCGAGACCTCTCCTCCTAAGACGATCAACTATCCTCTTGAGAACTTATTGAGTAAAGCTGCGGCTTAACGATATTAAGTTTCACGGTTAAGGTTTTCTCTCTTACATATTTGTTCTTCACTTTGCGTACGAAGAAAGCTTCTGTACGGCCGCATCCTTGGGATCCATCTTCCCACAGGGAGCCCCCGTTACACCTCCTTCCACTCTTTCCACTCTTTCCAGCCATGATTTCTTTGAGTTAGCACTGGCTCGAAGATAAAATTGAAGTATCTCAGCTGAAGCGATAAGTGGCCGCTGTTGGTCAAAATCTCGATCGTCATAAAATTTACCGTGTCATTATTTCAAAAATCAGGAAAATACCGGTCGTCATGCTGTACGAAGACTTTCCGGACAGGACTGTACTAGTTGATCTTTCAGCTACTTAAGATAGAAATTAATATTATATATGCTGTTTTATTCTACCTTACTGCAATTTGGGGTTTATCTTGTATCATTACTTGTTCACACTTCTGGCACAACCCTAGTACCTAGCAAGAAAAGGAAGGAGAAAAGGAAAAGAGAACGTACTGTATGAGACCTAAGAAAAAGAGCTGAAGCAAGCGACAGATCAATTTCCATCAAATCAAATCGAGTACGCTCAAGAAAGAAAGATAGGACAAGTATTCAAAAATATGGACCACACAGCATAATAATATTATTGTGTGGGTGGTATGGCTACTAACATGACCGTGCGTATGATATTCATTTGTTTTCCTTTCCCTTTCTTCTGGGAAATTGTCAGTCAAAAGATCCATGGATCAAGCCTTCACGTACCCGAGCTTTCGAAAAACTAAAGGGCCTTGAATCAGACACGAATTTCCTATTGAAAGTGGGGCCGATAAGCGGAGCTTGGTTGCGGAGAGATCATGAGCGGCTGATTTTCCACTGGACAAACCTGAAAATACTTAGATGCGCAATCATATACCCGCACACAAACAATCAATGGTCCATGAGGAGTAGCCGTGTTCCAGGCAAACCGGATAATCCCGCCAGCGTCTCCCCGATACTCGAATAGTATTTCAAAGCCATGAATCGTGCTCCATAACCAAGGCATGGGACAGGGGACGCTCCCGCCGAGCAATCTACAGTATTGGCAATAGGAAGGCTTTGTAGGCGCCGCAGGGGCTCTTGGTTCTCACATAATATTGAGGATTCCATCCACGAAGTCACTCTAGAGTCCATACACGTACTCCGTGGCTGTGCCGTGTATTCCACTGGATGGACAAAGTAAGCGGTGGTGACTAGAGGATTTTTTTGTGGGGATAAAGCCTACCCTAGGGTACCTAGGGTCTGAAACCCCCAATTCTTTTCTTAAGGATGGGATAAGGCTTTCTGCCTGGCCTTCTGTAAATCCCTTCTCAAGAAGTTCCGCACTCTTGCCCTGAACAATCACTTCATATCACTCGCAGTTCGATTGGATTCCAGTCCACATCTAGGTGTTTAGCGGAGCGTAAATTCCGGGGGTGCTATATAGCCACTTCGCACCCGAGAGCTCAAGAAATGGGCCTAAATATTCACGACCTTAACGATATTTCTGTCTTTCCCAATTACCACCCTCAACTGTTTGCCCTTTGCTTCAAAAGAACCTCGCCGTAGGTTACCAGTGTAAAGCTCGTACGCAGGCATGTCTAGCGGCAGGTGTTAATACAGTAAGACGAGCTAAGAGGGGGCACCATACAGCCGTTTACAAACTCAATCACCTGATCGTCTGTCATTCCGGAACCGCGAGAGGAAATCAGGCCGTGCTCTTGTTGGATGCGCCAGTCGTAAACACAGGATATATCTTCGGCATCACTTTTGTTTACTTAGAGTTAATGCCCCACGAGGGTCTCAAATCACCGACAGAACGAAAAAACTCACATATGAATCAGAGCATTTAGCGAGCTAACCCCTCATTAGTATGCTCCCTATAAGGGCCTACTTCACAACCCCGACGGATTGAGGGGCTTTACTCAGTTATCGCATCATAATCTTTTAACTTGGCGTTGACAAACAAAAGGTGTTCAAGTGAATGTTTTCCCAATGCGCCTTTTCCCGAAGCCCTGCATTTATCCCATGCCTCCTCCACAACATCATCTGGGAGAGGCCTGAAGCCTACACACCAACCTTCAAATATGACCAAGTCGTAGGGGCCATTGACCATTTCCCAGGAAGCTTCATCGGCCCTATCACCTTGGCCCTCGTATGCAGACTTATCATAGAAGGGAATCTTAGTTTCCTGTTGATGGTAAAGGGATCGAAAAACATTTTTGGCCAATCCTATGTCATGAGTCCCGGGCTCACCCCGATGCCGAACCAGCTTATTTTCCGGATATAGCTCGCGTAGTGCAACTTGGTCGGCATGTGTAAGATATAAGTCGTCAGCGGAGAAAACAACTATGTTCAACGAATGTGGGTAAGCTCGAAGAGTAAGGGCAAGAGCAGATACGAGGGTAGATTTTCCGGACCCCTGCGGGCCAGAAATTCCGAGGAAGAAGGGCGGGGAAGAGGCGGTTGGATTGGCAGAAGTGTGAGCATTGAGGAGAGGAAGCAGGAAAGCAGTCAATACAGGGGTTTTATCCTTGATGACTGTAACGGAAGACATTAGGAACCGTACCACGATCACAACAGAGCGTAGAAAAGTTTTGAAGGGGTTCGTTTCCTCCCCTTTCTATTGTGTGACGCCATATAGGGAGCGGCGTGGGGCATCCCTGTCCCCAGTCATGCGTGACCCCACTCGACCAGAGAGATGATATTGACGCCTTCATTGAACCATCCAGCTCGGATGGTAACCAGAGCAACGGAGGCTGAATTGGTTTATGCACTTTCGGCATGGGTGGGAGTTGGAGAAGACATGATGTTCTACGAGCACTCGCACAAGGACCGGGATCGACCGGTATACAACAGGTGTTTCAGTCGCGGGTTTTCAAGGAGAATTCTGATGTCCGGGTTCCCAGTTTTGAGGGAGCAAAATTTCAATCCGGCGACATGAGTGCCGTGCTTTACCGGCAGACTACCTATAATTCAAACGACATTTGTGAACAAAACCACGACCGGTATGGTGCCCGAGGCAAGGCAAGTTCCGTCCTGGTTCGAGGCAACAGCCTCGGCTTTTTCCCAGCTGTCAGGAATGTTTTTATCCCCGCGGCGACCGTCATCCGTGACTCGTGGTCTGGTTTCCCCAGACTCTTCCAAACATCCGAGCTTAAGCCGAAACCCAATCCTGCTAGATTCTGCTCCTTTCACATGTAAAATCAAACCCTTCTTCATCACCCTCAGAGATCTTCCTCCTTCTCCTCCTCCTACTCCTCCTTTAATCATACTCGTTTGCCTATCTTGTTCTGCCGTCTTGCTTTACCGTTGTTCTTGCCCCAAACTCGCCATCTTGCCTTTCTTAATCCTTGCAAACATTACACAACAACCCACAACATGAACAGCAACGCACCAGCAAAGGACCTACGCTTTGACGGAAGGGTCGTCGTCGTAACTGGTGCCGGAGGAGGGCTTGGGAGGGCATACGCCCTCTTCTTTGGCTCACGAGGTGCAAGTGTCGTTGTAAATGACTTGGGTGGATCATTCAAGGGAGAGGGTAACTCGACAAAGGTATTAAAACTCTACCCGGAACTCTACCATTCCACTCGGGCCCTGAGATGCTAACTCTGGGTTCTCCCTCTTCACCTAGGCGGCAGATGTCGTTGTCGATGAAATCAAGAAGGCTGGTGGGAAGGCGGTTGCCAACTACGATTCTGTAGAATTCGGGGAGAAGATTATTGAAACGGCCGTCAAGACGTTCGGAACTATCCATATCTTAATCAATAATGCCGGAATTCTTAGAGATGTTGCTTTCCGAAACATGAAGGACGATGATTGGAATCTCGTCATGAAGGTGCATGTTAAGGGATCGTACAAGGTATTTCAATCTCATTCGCCGCACAGGATGCACTTTCCTAGTCCCCATGCTTACCATTTCCCATTTTTAGTGCGCGAGAGCAGCTTGGCCCATTTTCAGAAAACAAAAGTATGGTAGAATAATTAACACCGCTTCGGCTGCCGGCCTGTTCGGAACCTTTGGTCAATCAAATTATGCCGGTAAGAGCCGTTGCTTCTAATACATGTTGCCAAATTCTTACGGTCGATACGCTAACTCCACTCCCCGCTAGCTGCTAAACTTGCTATGGTTGGTTTCTCAGAAACCCTTGCGCAGGAGGGTGCGAAATATAACATTTTGTGCAATGCCATTGCTCCGATTGCCGCCTCAAGAATGACGGAAACGGTTATGCCTCCAGAAGTACTGGAGACACTGAAACCTGAATGGGTCGTTCCCTTGGTTGCTGTCTTAGTTCATGAGTCGAATGAGGAAGAGAGTGGGGGTATCTTTGAAGTCGGTGGCGGCCACATTGCCAAGTTACGATGGGAGAGGTCAAAGGGTGCTTTGTTAAAGACCGATCGCTCTTTGACCCCTAGTGCGCTCCTGAAGAAATGGAACGACATAAATGATTTCTCAACCTGTGAGCATCCTAACGGCCCAGCTAATTTCATGGAATTATTGGAACTGGCTCGTGAGCTTGGAACCAACAGGCAGGGCGAAGAGGTTAGCTTCAAGGATAAGGTAGTCGTCGTCACAGGCGCTGGCGCTGGGTAAGCCATGCAAGTGTCTTTTGTTCTAAGTCCATCCTCTAACTTCCAAATCAGTCTTGGCCGGGCATACGCTCTACTGTTTGCCCAGTTGGGAGCATCTGTTATTGTTAACGATGTAATGAATCCCGATCCTACTGTCAATGAGATCCGAAAGGCTGGTGGAAAGGCCGCGGGCTCAAAACACTCGGTTGAGGATGGGGAAGCTGTCATCGAAACTGCCGTTAAGGCTTTTGGCACTGTCCATGTTGTCATCAACAATGCCGGTATCCTTCGCGATAAATCATTCGCTTCCATGACCGACGAGCAATGGGATCAAGTGATGGCTGTCCACCTTAATGGAACCTACAAGGTCACTAAAGCAGCATGGCCGATATTCCTTAAACAGAAGTACGGACGTATCATCAACACTACCTCTACCAGCGGAATCTACGGTAAGTTCGGCCAGGCAAATTATTCCGCTGCCAAACTCGCCATTCTTGGTTTCTCCAGAGCATTGGCAAGAGAAGGTGCGAAGTACAACATCTTGGTCAATACAATTGCACCAAATGCCGGTACTGCTATGACTGCTACTATTTTCCCCGAGGTATGTGCATTCGCGGAAAACCCCGGAAGAACTATCAACTCAGTCTAATAATATGCGCAGGAAATGGTTCAAGCATTCAAGCCTAGCTACATAGCACCACTGGTCGCGCTGTTATCTTCTGACAAGGTCCCCGAGCCAGCCACCGGCGGGCTTTATGAGACAGGTTCCGGTTGGTTCGGGAAGACTCGCTGGCAACGTTCCGGGGGATATGGGTGTGTATTTGACAATCTTGGCTTGTCCTTCAAATTTTGCCCTAACCTCTATTCCTAAAAGGTTCCCTGTGGATATTCCCCTTACACCTGAGGCAGTTCGCGCATCCTGGGAGGTTATCATCAACTTCGACGATAGTCGTTCCGATCATCCCGAGAGCCCCCAGGATGGCCTCAAGAAGGTCATGCAAAATATGCAAAACCGCAAGACCGGACCAAAGAAGCGTGTTATCAACCAAGAGGTCCTCGACAACATCGAGAAGGCTAAGAAGACCAAGGTTCAAGGAACTCCCTTCGAGTACAACGACAAAGAGGTTATCCTTTACAACCTTGGGATCGGAGCAAAGAAGACGGATTTAAAGTGGGTATTTGAAGGTGATGAGAACTTTGAAGCTCTACCAACGTTCGGTATGCCCCTCCACTATTTCTCTCAAGATCTTGGCCCTGCTAACTGGTCAATCAGGGGTCATCCCAGCCTTTAGTGCCGAGACTCCGTTCTCTTATGACGAGATTCTTCCTAAGTTCAACCCCATGATGCTCCTCCATGGCGAGCAATTCCTCGAAATTAAGAAATACCCAGTCCCAGCTTCCGGCACTCTGACTTCCTACCCAACCCTCCTTGAGGTTGTCGACAAGGGACCAGCAGCCGTTGTCGTTATTAGAACCGAGACTCGAGACTCTACTGGCGACCTTGCATTCGTCAATGAGTCCACCATCTTCGTCCGTGGTTCCGGAAACTTCGGTGGCCCAGCCAAGGCTGCAGACCGCGGAGCTGCCACCGCCCCCAACAAGCCCCCAGCGCGGAAACCCGACGCAGTAGTCGAGGAGAAGACCACCGAAGATCAAGCCGTGCTCTACCGACTCAGCGGAGATCGAAACCCCCTCCATGTCGACCCTGAATTTTCCAAAGTCGGCGGTTTCAAGACCCCCATTCTTCATGGGCTCTGCTTCATGGGCATTGCTGGAAAGCACATTTATCAGACTTTCGGCGCCTTCAGGAACATCAAGGTCCGCTTTGCAGGCGTTGTTCTTCCAGGGCAGACGCTCAGGACGGAGATGTGGAAGGAGGGTAATAAGGTCATTTTCCAGACAGGTGTTGTTGAGACTGGGAAGCTGGCTATTGCTGCAGCTGCGGCTCAGCTTGTAGAGGGTGGGGCGAAGTTGTAACAGGATTGTGTTACACCGAGCGACTGGCTGCATTGTATGATTGATTATACTATACCTCTCTTTCTATTTTATGTTTCACTCTTTTCTCTAGTAGTTTTACGATTTCTTGTACGACTTAAATTGGGCTAAGCGGCAATTGCTGGGCCAATCCCTTTGTGCGGGGATCACGGTATCACGGTCCTGGCAGTATAATGTGATATGCCCAGAAAGCTTTGAAACCACAGCAAACCACGCTTTGACATTTCGTAAAAGATATATTGCACTGCGGGCCTCAATATTCACTAGACGAAACCTAGCGCTGCTTTCATGAAGCACCACCCTGCCGCAGATGCAACCAATAGTAGGTGAGCAAGTGCCCTAGCACTGAGGTAGACTATAGCACCGTATTTCAGGCTGACTTTATAGCTCACTATGATCCAATCCCCTCTTACACAGCACTGTAAACCCCGCTACACAAAGTGTGTATAGGCTAGGCATTCCACCCCATCTTTGCAGTGACCACTCTACATGATACTGCATGGTACTCGAGCATACAGCCGCGGGTACTTCTGGGAAGGAGAAAAGATGTGCCGGCAGAAACTGTGTGTATAACTGACTTGCAAGGGAGGGGCGGGGTGGTAGGTTGGAAGGCGATATCTAACCCGATACTACAAATACCTTGCAACTCGAGTGACTCACTATGTCCAAATGCCCACCACAGGAGCCAATATCTGCGCTATAGCCAGAGCGATCTCGCGGGCGAAAAAAGAGATACCATAACAAAAACCTCCAAAACAGAATTTCCTGTTAAAAAAACAACAAAAATGTAAACCACATTCAGGATAAAACTCCCCCTCCCCTCCCTTCCCTCAATCTTCATCAGTCGCATCATCACGCCTACTCCTAATAAGCATAAAAAAAGACAAATAAACCGGTTAGTCAAACCATACCTCCAACTTCGCTCATATAAGTAAGCGGACAAACCGAATACACAAAAACCAAAGCCAGAAAAAGGAGAGAAGAAACTGAAGCAAGGGGAAAAACAAGAAGGTATTCAAAAGACTTCGGTAAGCGCATACCCAGATCTTTGCGACGCAATAACAGAAAGGCATTGAAACTCCCCCGAGAATGCCGCCTTCCAAAGCCGAATGGTGCCATCGTCACCAGCGCTAGACAAGACCGTTCCCGTGGCATTCCAAGAGACTCTCCAAACGTCACTGTGGTGGTCGTCGAAGTCTGCAATCAGCTCTACTAGCCACCCCTCGCCTACGTCGCCGTCAGTACTGTTAGGCTCATCGTCGCCCTTCGGCGGGAGAATTTCATCTGGGCCCGTTAGGCCAGCGCCGAGGGCACCCACCCGCTGTTGGCGGCGGGAGTTGGATGAGTTGGTGGAGTTCTTGCTTCTCGGAGGATTGAGGTGGCCAGATGCGGCGGTGAGTTTGAAGATACGGACGTGGCCGTCTTTACAGCCTGTTGCTATGAGGTGATAGCTTCTGCCCATGCCTGCGGCCCAGCTTACATCCCTGACCAGGCCTCTATGTCCCTTCAATTCCTCGACTGGTCGAAGCTTGACAGTGTCACGGCCTACACGGTATACCTGGACTTTATCCATTGCCCCGACGACAAGCTGCTCGCCGCCCCAGCGGGAGGGGCAGAAGTCTATGCAGAAGGAAACTTCGATCTCTTTCATCTGTGGCGCAGTGAGTGTGTCTATGACGTCCATTTGTATCCAGTGCGTTAAGTCCTGGGGTTCTCGACATTCGTAGATGTGGATTATCCCGTCGGTTGATATGAATGCTATTTTCAGACCCGTCGAGGTTCCGGACGCGGTGCTCGCTGTGGCCGGCGGAAAGGATATGTCATAGATTGCTGTACGCTTTTCGGATGTCATTTGGAACTGGCGTTTCCAGCGGAGTGTAGATCCTTTAGGCTCTATTCAGGTCAGTACTGTGAAAGGCGTAGGTGTACTGAGTAAAATTCACCCATTTCCTGCTCCTCCCATATTCGCACCATTCGGTCGTAAGAACATGTTGCAATTATTTGGCCGTGCTCGGGGGGGCCCCAGATGACCTATTGTACACTAGTATAAGCATTACTACAGCCGTTTCAGAGGTTAAAGGGTGACCCACCCTCGTAATGCTAGCTTCGTGAGCTCGGATGGATTCGCTGAGGACCCACTCCCCGTCATCGCTTAGATCAAAAACCTTCAATCTTTGATCTGAAGAAACTGTAGCCATTCGCCTTCCATAGTAATCTACCTCGGTATTAGCACCAATTTCGCTGGGAAAACCAAAGCGAGGAAACAACTCAAGACAAACCGTATGCTACATCATGAACCAAATCGTCATGGCCAGTTGGGAAGGTAATGTATGATTGTGGAGCAGAATTTGGCATTGAATCATAAAACCAGCGAATGAGGCAGCTTAATAAAATTTCGCAATTGAGGGCTTGATGGATGCGAGTCTGTCGACTTTATCGAGAAATTGTTCAGTGGTTGTGGGGCGGAGATAATTGCTTGTTAACCGATTTCGGATGATTGGCTGGATGACTTCTTATCGATAAGGACCCTTGGTTTCCCCCCCTTTGACTTCCTAATTTAGTCTAGATTTGCTATGTCACAAGAATATCTTGGGAGAGCATCTTCTCTAACGTTTTTTTGAATGTCATATGTTTTCGGTACCTGCGTATCTGTCTCTCGGTACACAAGCTGGGTGTAAAGTGGGGCTGAAAATCTGGAGAGACATTCCCGAATGACATTCAATGATCTACCGTAGCCCGCTGGCTACCTGATGCCTACCGTACTCGATACTAATTTTCAAACACGAAATAGCCAATCAATATTTACATTGGGAAATACTGACATTACGTTGTCACAAGCTCGTTACACGTCTAAGACTACAAACATATATTATAATCAAAAAAGTAGTTTTAAAATAACGGATTCTAAGAACCTAATTGAACGATCCAAAGAAAATGGAAAGTTTGAAGTCTGTTGAAAGAAACCTGTCTATCGACGTGAGGTATTCGCAAAGAAGAACCAATGAAGAACATGGGAGAACCCTCTCGATGCCCCACTTGTATGGAAACATAAACCCGGATAGAATAGAAGGCAACGAAGAATAATTCAGGCATCACCGTTTCTTAGAGCCCAGAAAGTAGAAAAAGCAAAAGCGAGTAAAGACTTCCCCTTGCGAAAAGACACAAGGAGTTTCAACCCCAATAATACTCCATTTCCCCGAGTCCTCATGGAACAATACTTTCGATGCCGGCATTCCTCCAGAAGGCCTCTCTCTCCTTCATGGCGTCTTCAACCCATTTCTTAACAAAATCATTTTTGATGCTTTCCCTGACATGCAAAAATTCTTTGAGATCTTTCTGAGCTTCGTACTTCTTCTCATATTCGATAGTCTGGCAGATAAGCTCAAATCGGTCCACTAGTAGTCACAAAGCAACATCAGAGGCTGCCTCAAACTGTGGTGAAGAAGCTTACCGTCCTTGACAAAAACGGCTTCTGGTGTCTTTCCGGTCTCATATTCCATCCACAAATCCATAAAATCTTTTGCTATCACCTCTGAGATCGGCTTCAGAAGTGTATTAACTATGTACTGCATGGATTGGAGCTCTCGTCGGTGTTTTTCGACTGGATTTCACATCAGTTTTAAATGCCCTAGTAATGCTGGGAAAGTGCCTTCTACCTTTCTCGATCTTATCCGGTGGCGTAATATCCCCGACCAAGGCCTCCGCCATATCGTGAACGATAGCCAACTTGATGCAGCGGTCTTTATCAACTTTGTGCTCAGGGGGACAAAGCATGGTGATAACACTCATTCGGTACATATGGTCACTTATCGACTCTGCAATTCAATAAGATATGTCAGAAATTTTGACCATCCACCAAAAATAGCGGGGTAGTCGTAAGGACTAGTATCGAGGGAGAAGCAGTATGAGAATAGAGTTTCTCTATGTACCTCCTTGAAGAATTCCATGCTTACGCCACCCTTCTCTTGGTGTAGTCTTCAATCTTTCAATGATATGAAGAAATGCTAAAGGCGAACCGGGTGAAGCGACGGTAGTGGGAGGGATTGATTTCAGGACTGCGGTGGGTGGCAGTATGAGTTAATGCCATCTCCATAAAAAAAAGAGAATGTTTGAAGAGCATTACCTGCATCAAGTGACCAATTTTGAATGAAGTTATTGGTATTCGAACCAACAACCTGAGCTAAAGGAGAATGTTAGCATTTAGCAATGGAACAAAAATACGTAGGGTGCCCACGCGGGGTTGTAGACATTGTTGCTTGTCTAATGAGAGTGCCGATACGGCGGCGGGTAAAGAATGAAGCCACGAGTGGAGAATTTGAAGGGGATTCAGGGGAAACTAAAAGAGAGTAGCAAATTTAGGGGGGGTATATATGAGGTGTTTTCCTTTTCCCGAAGGATAAAGTGACGGGCTGCAGTACACTCGAGTAGAAGGACTCCGGGAACGGAACTGGTTTTTGGTGGACGGTTCACGATTCTTTAGAAGAGGCTCAACGGCGGGTATCTTGGAAGTTTTGGTCAGTCGCCTTAGGTGGGAAAAGGCTCGGCGGCAACCACCACCTTACCTGCAGTGTTTCCTCAAAGAAACCCCGGAGTTTGTACAAGTATCTCTCTTCGGCCAACAAACCAACAAACTCAAACACCAGACACAGCTCACATACCTCTTCATCTTCACCCCTTACAGTGATTCCCGTGGCCGTTATCAAAGCAGCAACAGTAGCAGTAGCAGCCGCAGCCATTATCCCTCACTCCCCCCCCACACACCCCGCCTGACCTCAGCGAACGTGCACACCCGTCACATACATAAAAATAAAATTGAGGGTTCAAAGCTTCTCCCTAGCAACCCCATGAAGTCCTCACCCGCCGTCTCCCTACTCCTCACGAACCTACGGCTACTCGACTATGATGGAGAAGCTGAAGACTCATTTCTTGTCACCCCTGATGTTTTTACTTCGTTGAAGAACAAAGGGAAAGCTTTTGAGCACATTGTTTACCACCTCTTTTCTTCCTTTGACCCTGAGGAATGTGCAATTGTACGTCGCTTATCAGCATTCTTCCCCCACAACAAACCGGATGACGGAAAGTAGCTTTAAGAAGGTTTGGTAATGAGTGACTAATTCCGGAGGCTAAATTAGAGACTTGAGGGTTGCTGGCCGATTTACGAACCCGCGCAATCGAGGGAATTTCGGAATGTGGTGTTTAAATGGCTCACCGACCTTAAAAGGGCTGGTCAGTTGGGGAATATCCTAGTCAGGAAGACTCTACTAGATGATTGCTCTGGAGAACGCTACGAAGAGCTGTTGTTGGCATTGTCTACAACGGTGTTGAAGGATCGCATTGAAAACGGATTTTTCAAAGATGTCGCTCAGGGGACATATGGTGCGTATTAGAATTGATAACCCCTCAAAAGCTCAAATTGCTAAAATGTGATGGGCGCGTTATAGCATATAACCAGGCCTCCTCACCCGCACCACGAGACCTAAAAATTTTGATACTCGCTCACCAGGCGTCATTGAGCCAACTTCTTCATGCCCGCCGCCTTTCCAAAGCTCAATGGGCATCCTTTTCCGCGTTCCTGGATACCAAAGAAACTGAAATTTCGGCACTCTCTCAGTCCCTTATACGATCAAATGCGGAAGACACACAGAAGCCGCTTCCTCGGGGATACGAAGAGGATATACTCAGAAAGTGGAGAAACAATTGGCTCGGGGATCAACGGTGGCTTGATATACTACTTCAGGGTGACCCTGAGTTCACTCGGGAACAGTTTTTCGAGCTATCATTTGAGAAGGCACTAACGAAGCATCATCACTTCAAGGGTGGACCTGCAGATGCGAGGAGTGGGGAGATCAGTTTGAAGGCGCTAGAAAAACAGGTTCAAGATCAAAAAAGGAAGTTGGGAGAACTTCGGCAGCTGCGACAGGACCACCTAGAGGCTACCCCTCATGTTAATTCACAATCGGCTCCAAAAGCCACCCCGGCTGAGGGCGAGAAGGTTGAGAAACCATTGAAAGTTACATTCGGCCAGCACCAGGTAAGCTGCACCCCAATAACCAAGCTTCCATCGTTGCTAATGGGATCGTAGCTCCTACATAGTGGTCGGTTAGGGATTGCAAGAGATTGCCTCGCAGGTGTGAGAAACGAGTGTGAGTTTCCCCTCCACTGTTGTCTCTCTGATATACTAAATAACCTCTTAGACACCGAACTGTTGGCATCATTGCGTGAAGACCTTGCTGCGGCTAGCGCTCCTAGAGTGCGTCGTGAAATCGAGGAAGCACCGGAATACCGTTCTAGGGCGCCTAGCGAGCCGAAGCCTACAGGAACCACAGGCGGTCTTAGTATGGACGAGGAAGCCCAAGGAGAAGAGCAAGCAAAGCTATCTGGCCAGGCAAAGGGGCCGCCGGAACCAGAAAATTATATGTCCGAAGATTTGTCGATCTACTCTGACTACCCTGGGTACGAATACAAGGATACCTCACCATCCCTACAAGAATACACCCCGCCTCGAAAACCGCCGACGAAGGTTTCCCAGCGGATTCGTGAACGCGAGCCGCACCAAACAAACTCTACTGACGCTTCAGATGAGGATGAGCACCTCAGCAGTTTAGAAGCCTCGGTAGTGTCATTAACCCCACGTGCGCCCCACCAACGCGACGCTATGTTAGTATCACCGGAGTCAAGTATACCTAAAAGATCGATTGGTCGATTTTCCCTTGGGTTTGGGGATGATGAACTTTTAGCTGAGCAGGTTTGTTTACTCCGCATCACCGGCCGGCACAAGGAATCGATTCCAACGCTAACCCGACGAATCATAGATTGTATCAACAGTGGCAGGAGCTAGCTATTCTCCAGAAAAGCCGTCACCGGTTAAGCGTGACCAACATCACAATTCTTACGAACTACCTCGGATGAGCTCGCCGACATCTTCACTAGACGAATCATTTGATGTAAATGAGAGCGAAATGCTAGATATTGCCCAGTCGCCAGGGAGTAGCCGTTTCCCCAACCGACCCCCGTCCCTTAGCCCGCCAGATAATTGCAATCTGTCTACGCCGATGCAGAGTCCCTCGGCCACAACACCAAAAGAGGACCTACTAATGTCGGAGGATTACAATTCAGTATTCAAATCACGGCCTAAGATTGCGTTATCACCAACGTTCACTCCATCTGCTGGAACACCAGAGCGACCACCGGGCCTGTCTTTGATGTCTGGAGTAGAGGGCACACCCTCGGGCGGATACTCGGAGGACGAAAGTGAAGATGACAATGACCATATATCATCACCGTTGAAGCTGAAAAGCGAGAGGAGGCGGAGGATGTAATCGCTAGCATCGTAGTAACATAGTATTAGTATTAGCGTAGCAGTAGTCGTAGTTTAATTTCTTTTCTTGATTTTTTTTTTTTTTTTTTTTTTTACGTACAAAAAGGGCTTTCCTTGGTCCCTCCTACCCGCCATGCCTGTATGTCCCTAGTCTCGGAGGATTCCGACGTGTATACAGTAGCCAGAGGAGGAGTTTATTTCAGGCGTGAGCAGCGAGTCGGGAATGCGATATGTGTGAAAGGATTTATGAAACCTCTCGAGCCAAGTTTCGAATACTTCCGGGGATCGCAGCTCCTGGGCAATTATTGCCAAGGTAGGTTTTGTTTCTCCCTCCCCTCCCGCTTCTTCCGAAAATGTGCTGCCACCATCTCTTGCCCCAGTTGCCCTTGAGGAGGAGGAGGCCGCCGAGAGTTCCCTACAAGCCTCCTCCAAGGCCTCAACAAACCCCTCCACCAATGCCTCATTATATATACAATCGCAGGCTATCACCGCATCAAACGGCACCCCTTCCTTAAGCACCGGGTGCTCTCGAGTAATCCGATCCTTTTCCCAATCTATTGCGAGAGTCCTCAGCATTGCACTCCCCTTCACCCTCGGGCCTCCCTTGCGCGGAGCAGCAGGAGGCGGTGTATTCTCCTCTAAATTCCTCCTTAACAGCTTCAGCACATACTCTTGATCGCTAAGAAAGTACCCCCTAATCCTGCCACTTCTCCCAAGCGTCAACCCAAGCACACCCGCAACCCCACAGCCAAGTTCCAAGACCGTAGACCTCGAGTCC
>QLOI01001128.1:0-12910 GCA_003313605.1 Tuber umbilicatum
ATATGATGGAAAAAAAAAAAAAAAAAAAACTGCAGTTATTCCAAGTTAGTGCCGGGGATGGACCATTTGGTAGTCAGCCCCCAGGCCGTGGGCGACAGCGATGTGCCCCGCTCTAGTTTGATTGCAGTGTCTGGGGGTGGTTATCTGCTCAAGAAGATCAAAAAAAAAAAGATCCCAAACACTCCAAGGAGGCATCCAAGGCACCACTTTTGGACCGCTGTCATGAAGGATCACTCGCCTATGGGACCCGTGGTGTGCCGGGGGAGAGAGTGCGCGGGTCACGTGAATGCGTGTATTAAAGCCTAGACGTCGCGCGCGGGCACATCGCGTAGTACATACCCTGAAACTCAGATCGGACGATCCGGCTGGCGGCCGAAAGGGCTGGAACGAAGACGACAAATTTCGACGCTTGGTGGGGAAGCGTGCGGGAGAAAGCTTCCGCGAGGTTTCCCGATTTTCCGGGGATGAGCGATCAGTCATCGCCGGAGATGCCGGACGTGTTGGGGTGTGGCGAGGGGGTTTGCATTTCGAGTTCTCCGTCCTCCGGGAAAACAGGGGAAAACTGTATGCTATTTTGTCTGAAGCTAATAGGGTCGCTGCCCGAACCTAACACTATACTTTCTCTCTTTCCCTCTCTTTCCTTCTCTCTTTCGTTCGTTCTGGGAGCGCACCACAGCTGCCCGTCAGAGGGGTTACAATCCTGGAAAGGCGGGGGGTTACATGCGAAACACCTCAATGAGCGAAAACACCGGTGGGGGACGCCGACGCTCGAGGTCTCGAGCGGGGCCTGTACGTGCATAGGCTTGATGGCGATATCCAGCGTAGACCCGGCGATATGGGATACCATGGTACCACACTGGTGCCACATCGGGCTCAGAAGGCAGGATGTTGTGGTAAACGTCGCTTCAGTTCTGCTAAATTTGTGTCCACCATACCAGTCATGGCATTCAATAGCGATAGCTCGTATATATCTTTCTTCTAACTGTCTAAAAGGTCTAAACACCATAGGAATTGATGATGCGTGCCGGAGCACGAGTAGTTAACTCCGCTCCACTATAATATTATAATAATATTCAGTGCATACCCTTCCAAGACAAGCCATACTCCACCCTGACCACTTCACTGCTATGTCACCCCCCTGCTCACAACCCCCAGAAAACAAAGCAGCCGACCAATCCGGTACGACCGATAAACTTAATTGCGCCCGAAAGGCCTTGAACAATAACGTTATGGTAGGAAAAATAGATACCATCCAATAAACTCCACTGAAATATATATATAAATAATACCCCTTCTCATCCCCTCTAGTCTTCCCACTTCCTTTCAGTCCAAAAGTACCAACTCCCCTTCTTCCCCAGGTCGTCTATCTTTCGCAAACACGTCCTTCCACTCATCCCAAAGCCTCTGCAGCTCCGCAATGTACCTCTCCTGTAATTCATCCACCTCTGGATCCCTCGGAGAATCGCTCTGTTGCTTCGGGAATATCGGGTGGCCAACTGCACACATCATCAATATCTATTCACGCTACCTACCTAACCAGCTAACCAACTAAACACACAAGAGGGGGTACGTACTGACGGTATTCACCTCCTTTCTATACGGCAAGAAGCCTACATCGTAATTAAACACACCCCTAGCATGAAACAGCGGAACGGTGAATCCTGCAGTCTTCTTAATGAGCATTTGTAATCTTCTGAGGAGTGAATTCGAGCTGGGGACCATTTGGTCGTACAGGTTGTTCTCGCCGAATGATAATACTGGCACCACGCCCGCGTTTTCGCGAATAGCTATTTTCAAAAAGCCGCGGCGGCGCTTGAGGACCAGTCTCATGGTTCCCGGGATCGCCTCAAGACTTTCCCGCGCACCACCTACGACGATGGTGATTGCACGGCCGCCCGGGGCGGGTTGCGGTGGTGAGGATTTGGAAAATTTCTTGGCGAGCCACGATTGCTTCGTCTGGCATTTACCGCGGAGGAGCGCTTCGCAACTGCGACGGGAGACGCTGGCAAGGCCGAGCTTTAGTAAGTATTCACGGTAGAATGGTATGCGAAAGTTGGATTCCAAGGTTAAGAGGGTGTTTTTTATTCCGGGGAAGAGCTTTTCAAAGCCGGTCGTGCCCTCCGTACAAAAGTGGCCAAAGGCTCCGTGGGAGATTATCCCGTGAGGGTGGTAAGTGAATATGTAGTTTCGGTCTGGGGGGAGAGGGCTACTGCGGTGGAGGTTCAGTGGGAAGTAGGCTGTTAAGAGGCGCCACATGGGAAGTGAGCGAAATAATGAGGAGCGGATCATCGGGGATGAGCCGTCATGGTGGGAGTTGGAGTACAGGACGTAGATGAGGTAGGGTATCAGCAATGGCCAGGTCAAAGGTATCGCGAGCAGGAACCAGAAGAGTGAAACGAAAATTGCGATTGCAAATGTGTGCCAAAGGACCGCGGCTGTTTGGAGACGGCGTTTAAGTGGGATGTTGAGAGGCGCGAAACGGATACTAATGATACGTGTTAGGTAAGCTCGACACGAGCGTTGAGGCCAAAAACAAACCGTCTATTATTTGCGTAGTCACCCGAGACTAGTCTTCCTTCTCCCCTCTTAGGGGCCTTGTCATTTGTTTTGTGCCCGTCCAAAGATGTTGAGCATTCTACAGTCTTCTGAGGCGCCATCGGCTCCCTATGCTCCGCGCCATCACCACCATGATAACGCCTTACGCCATTTCCCCTTCGTCCCCTAGGGGGCGGTTTCGCGATTCTTGAGGCATAACCTTTTCCAACAACTTCCCCGTCCGCGCTCACATCATTCATATTCCAACCCTCTTTGGGCGGAGGAGGCTCGGCCGCCGCTGTGGCATAGCTCTTCGGCAACTCCTTCGGAACAGGTACCGGAGCCAGCGAATCAAACCCGTCCTCAGAAGAGCTGCTCGGAATATCCTCCTCTGCATGTGGCTGCATTTCTGCCTCCATAGTCTCTATTGTCCCCGCTCACGAAATTTAGTTTACGGAGGAAACCTTCGATGTCGAGCTGGATATCAATGGTGACTGGTGTGATGTGGTGGAACGAGCTTTTTGGTGATCGCTGGATGATCGCTGATGGCCGTTGGGTCATTTGAATCCTAAAGGAGGTAATTGGAATAAAAGGGAGGAATAAAGATGCTTGAAGAGTGGAACGTTGAAGGTTGGGACGAGTAAAATACCATACCCGATTACCGGTTGTTGCCTCAACAAGAGATGACGACGCCCACGTGATTTCCTTTTGGGTGTGATATTGGTTGTCCCCTAATTGATATATAGGTCGATCTGATAAGATGGCCTAATTCTTGTAGATCTAAAAGGCTGCCCACTACGACTGCCGCAATGTTGGTGTAATTGCCGGGCGTGGGCTCGTTATTGGTGAGGGCAGGACACAGCTGGTCGGGGGGGACTGGCAATAACCAGAGAGATAGAGGGAACTTGGTTTTTGTGTTGTCCGCAGAAGTACTTGGGTCAGCAGCTCATCAGAGGGGATGCAGCTGGCAAAATTTAGATACTAGCACGACACCGGTATAATACTGCCGGATCGCGTTTTGGTATTCAGGAATTCTTCTGTAAGTAGGCAGTAGGACATGCTAGGGCCACAGAAAGTATAACTGGCGAAGGATATATACACAAAAACGCAAATTACAAGTTATGCTATTAAATAGATAGATGCCTTGATCGTTGTAAATAGTGAGAAAGGAAGGAAATCAGGAGAGAGAAAATATAAGAATCCTTACAGCTTGCCAGAGTGAAGAGAGAATCCAATCTCTCCGTCTTACTCTCACTTCTGCTTGCTCTTTCTCTCTCTCTACTCCCCAAACTGAGAGTGTCACCATACGCCTTCAAATATCCCAATTCCAGAAACAAAAGATATTCACAAGTCTACAACAAACAAGGCACACAAGGGGATTGCGGGTGCCCTTGCAAGAAGACTGCAAACTGTCACAAAAGGAGACAAGCATTCATGTATCATAACTGAGGACAAGTTTATTTACGTGTTCTATAGTGCTGGATTCGATCACGGTAAATAATGAAAAGAAGCAAAGAGATAAATCACGGAACTATAGGACATAGGGCAAATATGATATGAGATAGCCCCCGCAGTACCCTACGGGTACAGCAGCATAACCCGAGGAAGGCAGAATAATAATAGTAATATTCTCGTATCTTTTATCGCGCCACGTTGTAACGACATGAATGTTGCGGAAACGAAACACACAAGCACACAATTGGAGGATTTTAATTGGACTTATGATGGCAGCTGCAAGACTTTTGTGTTCTAAGTATGGTAGTGTTTAGCAGAACTCGAAACCCGACAACGAGGGATTTTTGTGGGCTAGGGACTGTTCGCAACGCACAGTAAACTGCTCGAGCATATTACCCCCGCGGCGCCACTTTTGTGACCTTCCACAAAACAAGGCATAACCAGCTATTATGCAAGTAGCTCGACCCCAGAGAGGCCGGTGATCCCAATGGTTGGGGTTCTTGTTCCACTCTTGCGCCCCTCTCTTAACTCGCTCGGTACAATAGTCTAGAATAACGGAGGAGATCTATACGGTAGTGTTACTCGCCTCACATGTTTCCACCCCCGATCGTGAAATCCCAAATAAACGAACCTTTTGCTATATCCTTCGAGTTGCCTTCTATGGCAAGGTCTGGTAATATATTTCCAATTTTTCCTTTTTTTCACGCCTTTCACGGGTAGCGTTGCTGGCGCTTGGTGAAGAGAACTTGTGCCTAGCACAAAACTATAAACTCGAGTACGGAGAGGACGAATTTTTAACCACAGTATTCCAAGGCAAAAGCGAGCCCACTGTATATTATAACGAGAATCCCCATACAAACAATCCCTGTCCTATAACTAATCTCTGGGCGTTCTCGCCTCGCTGTGCTCTCGCAGTGCCGTGGGTTACTACGAAAAAAAGAAAGGAAGGAAGAAAAGGGGAGAAGAGGAAAAGGATTGCCGACAAGGAGAAACTATACCGGTTTCGAGGTTGAGTACGGTACGCCAGGGGCCATGAAGATAAGCGGCCGAACCTGCGCGGGGCTTTCGATAGCTCCACCCACTGTACAGTACCAAGGGGACGGAATGCCCCGAGTGTTTACCGAGCGGTCGCCTGTGGGAATATAAAATATTTACTCAAAGTCTCACAGGGGTTAGAACAAGGGTTTGGTGTCCTCAGGCGTGTGCTATCCACAAGAAAGGGAGGTGTTCGTAAGCAATAACGAACGGGTATAATGAGCACCAGTACGGCACAGTACGGTAAGGTGCTATGTCCAACCGTACATTCGTGGCGTTGCTAGCATACTGGCATCCAGTAATTGAGCCTCTCGCCTACTCGTAGACGTCCAGTATTCCCCTCTTTGGATAAACCGGGGGAAACTATCCCTCCACTGAGGCAAATAAAAAGATAGGTGTCATATCATACCGGCACTGCAGACCTTAAGATACCGGGACCACCGGTAGGAGACTCATCTCCGAAGCCCTAACGGGAGATTCCATTACCGGTGTTCCGGGTCTTACGGTAAATCCATTGGAATCCACTGCTGTATCCCCGGTTTCTGAGTCAAAGATTCTGAGAAAGATTAGCACTTTCCTTTCCTGACTCAGTACAAGATCAGCCCTCAATAGGTGTTGGATCTCAATAACTGGTATTCGCGAATCTGTTAACTTTTCAAAATAAACCTATCCTAGGTTAATGGAAGTACGGTAGCGGATTTCACAAGATTTTACTGCAGGTCGATTCTGTGTAAAACCTCTCGGGAATAAGCTCCGTATATCTGTATACTGGGTGTAGCTAGCGATCTGCCATACCCAGAAACCCTGCCGTATTATCCCACTACCGGAAACGGTAATCCTGATCACGAATCCCTGTAGATTGCTTCAGTACTGTACTTGTAGATCAGCGGCGGGAGAGTTGCGAATGTGCCCCGCCCTTCGGTGCGAGGCCCCCATACTACTAATCTTTCCACCACAGCCAGCCTCGCGCCACAGGATCCTCTATTCAAGTGCGCGGCCAAAGACAGCAAGGCTATCATAGCACCAACAGTTTTTTTGATGCAGTGCCCTTGAGGCTTTCTTGTTGATCCTAGTTATTCATCCACCAGTATCATTACTCGAGTAGGTGGGCTCCCATGTTGCTTCTGACTAAGTCCCGATTTAAATGCCCCCTTTAAACGCTTTGTGGTCAGCGCTGACCCCTCACTCGGCTGCTCCCTGCAGTTCCGGGTTCCAGACCGCAGCCCAGGTTCCGCTCCCTGGCTGGTAGTTTCCAGGTTCTGGAGTCGATCACGACAGGCTATCAGCGGCCCGTCTATCCTCCTGAATTCGGACTTAAGTGGCAAGCAACCCGAAATCCCCCTAATATCGTGGCGAATCCTTCTCAAAGAAGTACGAGTATTGTCTAAGTCGTGGATCACACAACGAGATTCACACACCCCGCCCCACCCCCCCACATAGCAAAATACCTCCAAACTAGTCCGATAGTCTACCGGGCCCGGTGCATTACTGACTGCCAAACCACTTTGTGTACTCGAGTACTCGGGCACAGGGGTAAGCCCATGGACTTCTATCGTTTAACCTTAGCACGCCCCGTACACTATTTTTTTTTTTTAATCTAGATACCCACTACGTTGATCACCTCTGCCATCCCTACAAGGATAATACATTAGCCCTATGAGGGCACAATACCAGCAGTCACTTCCTATATATAATCAGGCAGGTCATAAATCATAAATGCAAGTAGTGATAAAGGCAAACTGAAGAGTGCAGGCCATTGGGACTGCTTGCAGGAGATAAACAGTTTTTGGTAGGAAGAAGCAGGGCGAGCCTGATCCCCCCACCATTTCGATCATGGGATATCATTCATGTTTCCTAATTTGGGCAAGTTTTCCACACGGGGCCCGCCCTTTCCGGAAGTGTCGCTCGACTACAGAAGTCCCGACATGCGGAGTTCGAACACAGGGGGGGCCCTGGGAATATGGGCGCTCAGATGTGTACAGGCGATTCGCCATACAAAATTTGGCCCCGGTGTCCCCCTGTGTTCGGGTTCTACTTGTCAGGGACCTGTACCCCAAGCAATTGTGTGGCCGCCCGCCCCCATGGATTGGGGTGAGACTTGGTATGTCTTTTACAACGGTTTTTTAACCCCTTTGTGTATCATACTCGAGTATGCATGACTACAAGGCTGGCTTGGCAAACTACGATCCCTCTTACCAGTACCTTATTTTCCCACATTGTACAAGTATCATACCGGGGATGCACGCTCACACCCTGAGCAAGGTATAAACCCTTCTCGGTATTTACAGTAAGATCTCCTCAACAGTGTGCTTCTATGATAGTATCCGCACCCCAAGACAGACGATTGAATAGAAGAAAGTACCTATTTGACTTGCGAGCATGACCGCACGTCGTCCATCTACCAGCAAGGTAGGTGACACTGCGGTTGAAGGATGAAGGAGGAAACCCACTGACAAGGACCACTTGCATACGTACCGGTGCCCAAGTTATCCGATGGCTCAAACGAGAGCGAATACGAGAGGGTGGCTGTTGACGAATGGGGNNNNGGGGGGCGTTTGGCAGGCAGGTGGGGAAGTTATTTCCCCAAAGTAGGGTAATAGAAAAGTGTCTGTTGCGTCTCAGTTCGTGCACGGTGTTGATCTTACAATATTTATGCTTACGGTAGACGCTAACTAAATAATATTTTTATGATGTTGGCTTGCTTGCTAGTTGCCGAGCGAAGAACTTGAGCACTACGACTATGGATTTCCAAACACCTGGGTGTGAGTATTGGGTTTGCGAATGCTGTGCTCGTACAAGCATTATTTTATTAAATATCATTTTCGACCTGAGATGTTTCATTCCAACACTACTAACTTTAATCCCTATGTGATTTAGACTATCAATTTGCCCACACGCTACTCCCTCTCAGCTCCTACACGCAAACTCCATCTCAAACCAATATACAAACTGCACCACACTCATGCTGAACTGAAAAGGAGGTACTGGTGCTATTGTTAGCTTTCGTTTCTAAGCGTGAGTCCCCTTATTGCTTGAGATATATGTTTTCCCTTTATGATACGATACCCATAAAGTACTAGGTATGTGGGACACGCAAGTGGGCTCGTGATGGCTCACGAGGATAATCGTCATGTGATGTGTGTTTGCGCATTCTTTATATTTCTGAAAGCGGGTAATTCAATACTCGTGCATGTTGTTTAAAGGGGTCAAGGTTGGCGGAAGAAGATCATCGCTTCAACCGTCGAGCAACTCGCCGGAACCATAATTCGCACCATCGATAGTATCGCTGGCATACGACCAGGTTCTCTTTCCTCTCTCTGTCCCTTCTCCTTCCTTCAGATTCGCTTTATAGAAATCTAATCCTGTTCTTCCACCTTTTCTGAGTGGGGGTCATCATTGTTCCCTGTCAGATATTATCCCTCGTGGTGATAAGGAATGAGAATCGTTTAAACACCTGTTAGTAGCCTTGTTGTAGGACTGTGTCTTACCTCATTTCTAAAGCTGACAAAGGGCGCTACCTACTCGGAGAGTATCGTTCGCTGATCCGCAAGTGCCCGCGGAGATGACCTCGCACGAGAAAAGAACTGTTAACCAGCAAAATAATCCTTGTTTTTCACATACTCGTACTGTACGGGGACGTCTCCCCTGCTACTTCTGCTCGAGTACCCGCTGGCTCAGGTGCACGGCCTAACACCGGGGTGCGACGCCGAATTAGCACAGACGGTGCTCGTACACCCGCATCCACAATGCTCTCGTAGCACCCCGGGCTCTCACCAACTCCGGCCCGAGATAGCAAGGCGGGGACGACTCTTTTCCGAGAAATCATTTTCAATCGGGTAATGGCAAACCCCATGGATGGTTTTCGCATTCCGCCCGGCAAACGGCTTCCGCAATCTTCCAGTTGAAGACTACTAAGACTTTGTGATGTATTAGACTCTATAAGAACTTGTTAATACGCTAAAGTATAATGGTATTCTATATGCATTCTAGAAAACTCCAAAACGATCCAACAGGTAGGGGCATCGAAAGCATGGCTAGAGCTACTCGTAGCGCCTACGTAAGAACCCGAACGAACTGACCATGTGCTATGTACGAGCAGTCCAAAATCTCCTCTGGGAAATAAGAGAAACACACCAAAAAAACCCTACCTACCTACCGAGACATATAAAATACCAGACGTTACTAGAAGAGGCAACTCCAAGACCATAGCACATGGCCCCATTACCGGTACGGTACTCGAGTCCGTACAGTATCCTAGCTCAAGAGGATAGGAAAAAAACAAAAACAGTTTTGGCCCTATTAGTAAAGGCAACTATACTAGCCTTTTTGGGGGGGCTCCAATGGACAATATTCTCGCCGTGCTAAAATCTCCCCCTCGTTCCGGGGGTGTGTGGAGTCTAGGAGAAGACAAAGATCTGGGGCAATATTTCCTTGATAAGTACTACAACCCCTCCCGGGGGTAAGAGCCCTTCACCGGATCTTCCCTTGCGACTTCCAACTTTGCAATAGCCTCTCTCGAAAGGGTCCACTAGATCTATGTTCAGGCAGTATGGAGCGAAGCAGAAATCAATATCTCTGTCGGAATGCCAATAGCTTTAACGTCAACACGCACATCATCGTCAATCCTACTATCACCAGGGACGAGATATCACAGATTCTATCCTGGCTTTCGCCTCTTGAGCCTTGGAAGAGACATCACGATGTGGCCGCCAACCGGTTCGCAGGTGTTGGAGAATGGGTGCTCGAAGCGGGCGAATTTCAGGCGTGGAAGTGCAGAATGAGCGACCCGGTAGATGCAATTCTGTTTTGCTATGGGGCTCCAGGAGTCGGAAAGACTTTCATCTGGTAATAACTTTGGTTTCCCATATACCCAATCCATTGCTGACTCTCCATCAAAAAAAACAGCTCCCTCGCCATTGATAGGTTGTGTGACGAGACTGCGGGCCGGAACGTTGGTGTCGCTTGTTTGTACTGCGATTACTGTGGCCAGGAAGGCCAAATTCCAGCGGATATGATCGGGAGTCTCCTAAAGCAGCTCGTTGCGGGACTCCCGGGAGTGCCTAGGGATATACATGGGGCTTTTCAGGTAGCTAAGGGACAACTCGGTGGGAGAGCTCCACAGCTCCCCAAGATCATTGGCCTGTTTCCAAAAGTTCTTGCTCTATATGAGCAAGCTTTTATGTTCGTTGACGCTTTGGACGAGCTTCGAATTGAACACAGGGTCGAGTTTATACGGTCTCTATGCCAGATCATTAGAGCGTCACCAAACACACGACTTTTCATCACAGGAAGAGTTCACGTCCTGCCGGAGCTGGATAGGCATCTCACCAAGTCACTCCCGATGCTCTCCATACGCACAAAGGACGAGGACCTCAGGATATACCTGAAAAAGAGGCTGGATTTCGATTCTGACCCTGATGCCATGGACTCCGATCTGAAATCCGAAATATTCACTCATCTTCCCCGGAAGTTCTCTGGGATGTAAGTAGTGCCCCGCCGCCGTTGATATCCATCAGATTATATATACCAAAGGGCATACTAACAGCACCCCGAAGCTTTCAGCCCATTGCTTGGAAAACCGATACTATACTAGGCGAAACCACTATCCACAGCAGACGAGAGGCTCTCTATCGGGAGGCAGACTTGTTGGGCGGTGTTTACAGTACCACTCTCGAAAGGATTAGAGGGCAACACGGGAGCAAATCAAGGCTCGGAATTGCCGTCTTGATGTCCATTTCTTCAGTGGGGAGGGCCTTGCATGTCGATGAATTGTATCGTGCTCTTGCCCTCAACCGGGAGAGCCGCGATTCAAACGTTAGAAAAGTCCCCTCAATACAAACCCTCTTGGGTTCCTGCCTTGGCCTGGTCACTTTTGACCGCGAGACATCAACCGTGCGCCTGGTATATACCACGGGTATGGCGCCTGATGGGAATACCCTTGGCGCTATACCGGACCTCCCCCCACCGACCCTGCCACTAAAGTCTACCTAACTTTAGGATACGGCGACTTATGCTTTCTAGCAATATCCAAGCCCGCAAGCAGCTTACAAAAGATTGGGTCACATAATTGGATCTCTGACGGCGTCGGGAGTCTGTCCTGGTCAAACCCGAAGAATTTTGACTAGCATTACGCATTTCTATTCGAATCTTTTGGTCGCACAAGTGCTGTCGATCTCTCGCCACTCGTACAGATTTGTCTCGTCATACATCTCTTGTCATCTGAAGTTACTAGATAGTTTGGAACTCGAAATTTATGGTACTGCAAGTTCACAGCACTGCTATCCACCCAAAATCACCGCCCACATGTCACAATGCTGTGTCCCTCCTGGAGCAGCTCTCACTCCTCGTGTCATCGCAAACCCATCCCCATCCCAACACTCCGACTCCCTTGTTATCAATCCTACCCCCCCCCCACACATTCTCATCTTCCACTACTTTGGCCCAAATTATCATACATGTTATAAAAACAAAATAAAATAACACATTCCTTTCTTCCCTCCCGCAATGTAAGCCACCCTCTACTCCACCTCCATACAGCCTCCAGGACCGCACACCCGCCGCAGCAGGTCCCCGCAGCAGAAAGTATTCCCGAGGCGGTATTCCCTGCGCTCCGGACTCCCCCCGCGCAATGCAGGAACGCACACGGGTCGACCGAGCCCCAGCACCGACATGAGCCGTCGATATAGACTTCGCCAGATACTCCCGAGGACCCGCCACGGTAAGAGGACTCAGCCATCCACAAACCTCTTCACAAGAACTCACTCGACGGCTTAACCCGTTCGCCGGAGTCAACTTGTAGTCTCGAGAACCCCCCCGAATCCCCTGCACATCGCGGGACCCACGCGGGATCTCTGGACTTTCCGATGGATAGGATAACAGCCCCCGTTCTCACACCCAGCCGCATCGGCCACAATTATCCTGTCGCCGTCCGTCGCCCCCGTACACCCAGAGCTATCATACGGTAGAGGTTTCGGAAATGGCGGTGGCTGGCAACAGGAGGCGGTTCTCTTTCTTTCCGCTCACAATTTACCGCTGCTATTTATTCTATTTGGACATATTTTGTTTTGTTTTTCCCGCCCCGCTGGCGGAACTCCGGTCCCCGGCGGGCGGGTCCTGTTGCAATCCCGAACCGGATTCTACGGCTTCGTATGTTACATCTATCCTCTGCTGCGTGGGTTTGTTTATGTACCGGCATTGTAGGGTACAGAGCGTTCGGAGTCGTGTGGGCGAGGTGCGTTTCAATGTATCTCTCGTGCGGTGCGAAAGTGCTTGGGTTGGTATGTGGGTTGTCCCGGTCTCCTTCGTTCAGCTCGACATGCCTTGCGTTCCATTTCGTTACTCTATGGTGACATTAACCGTCCGGGTGAGTGATAAGATTGCAGGTTTTGCCCTTGGTTTCCAACCTACGCGCTAAGGAATCACCCTTTTCTCCTGTATTGCATTAAAATCTGCAAGTTTGCGCCTCGCACTCGGTCAATTTCCAGAGACTAGCGATTTGCCAGCGCCAACTCCGGCCGAGTGAGGCGCTGTGATACAAGTTACTCACCTGCCAAGCTAACCTACACGCATGATGTGACGCATCGCCCTACTATAAAAGTATCACTCGAATACGAATATGGATGGATGGACACCAATCATTTGGATTCATCTAAGCTATCCCCCTTCACATTGACAACACAACCTACCCACGGTTGGTCACCAGCCTGTCCCATCCCATCCTCAGACAAAACCCTCCGGGTAGCAAAAACAACGTCGGAAAGTAAAAAGATAAGGAACAGATTAATTAACGACCAGGGGCGAATGGAAAAAGTAAGCAGTAAGAATGTAAAAGTAACCCCCAAAGGCAGAAGCGAAAAAAGTAAAAGGCATCCGCCGGGAAAAAAAA
>QLOI01001130.1:5777-22037 GCA_003313605.1 Tuber umbilicatum
GGGGGGGTTCGGCGGACTTACCCTTCCCACCGGGTGCTGTAGGCACTTTTGTCGGGAGCCTCCAGCGGATAAAGACCAAGCCTCTCTCCACTGATGCACCCCCCAGCTTTAATCTTGTACTGTACCCCATGCACTTTCCGGATCTCCCCCCCCGACTCCAACACCGAAATGATCCGCGACCGAGTGACCATTCATGACCACTAGAAAATAGTACACTGTCCTTTCCCAGAGGCAAGAACGGTAAGCCAGCGATCCGAGTAGACCGTGACAGGCGCTCCACTCCGTCGAATCCGCAGCAAAATAGACCTCTCAATGTATATAAGCACCTCGAGCAAACCACCGACCCCGTGTGCTAGCGCCCTATAATATATCGGGGTATAATCAATCACGCCCATAAAGCGAGCATGTGCCCGGAGAGTGTGAGACAGAAAAGCCCAGGAAAGTGTAAACTACCTCGACTAAGTACTGTGCTCGTTTCAAATAACCCGATGCTCGCCACGTAAACGGATCCGAACTCCCGAGATACCGAATTTACCGGGCACAAAATGCGAGAGAGCTCCAAGAGGACGGTCGGAATTCCCACGGGGGGAGAGCCACAGGAAACTCCACCCCTTTAGGAGGGGTCTAGGACAGGAAATCGGAACAGGAGTTGCACACTTCCCTTTTACCCAAGTACTTGCGGTGGTTTGAGACAGCTGAGCGAATCCGAGAATACAATCCTTACCCGGTTCCGTCACGAAGACGTTACCAAAGCGCCCTTCCACCAGCAGCACCGCAAGCGAGAGCATTCGAGATATGCGATCCTCGGTGACTTTCAGACCCCTCTATGGAGGTGGGCGGATTGGTGGATGGGCAACCCCCTTGCCATACTGTACATACGGGAAGGGTATTTCGGAGGCGGGCTTCAAGTCCATATCACGGACGGTATCGAAGGTCACGCTCGACTCCACGAAACGTATAGCCTCCCTGGACGAACCCCACTTTTCGATCCGGGAATGCCGCTCTCGGCGGATGCGCCCTCAGGTGTTTTCAAAAGCTGGGCGGACTTCTCGCCGAGAATCGGGGAGCTGATGCTCCAAGAGGCGTGCCGGTATTCGGGCCAAACAGCAAAGGGTACTACAGATGTTGGGCCGCAAATCCGGGCAGCGTTTTCAAGACAGCTGCCCCACCACTGTCGAATGGAACGCTTCCAATGCCCGGCGCCCGGGAGGGTCGGAGGGGCAATACGGGAATGCATTAAAAGTCACATGATCCTACTTTTGATACATACAAAATTCAAGACAAACGATTAAAGACCGCATCCCCCCCCTCAAAAAAAAAAAAAAAAAAAGCCGCACAATCAAGCATGTGTGAAGGGCGAAAACCAAGAGCTGACGACCACCGCACCAAAATTTCGCCCAATACTCCATGCATGCATACACTCGAGTTCACATGCCCAAAAATATAGACAACGAGACAGGATCGACCAACCAAATCACACACGTCCCCACAACCATACAATAAGACCAAAGATCCCAGTTGGGTGATATTTCATGACGATAGCCCCAAGTTACCTCCCACAAGGAGCGAAAATTGGAGCACTTTTCGCCAGTGCGTAGATCTTCGTATGATGACCCTCCGCGCATGCCGGGTACTATCCGGAGACCATGCCTTGAAGTGGTCAACCGCTCAGTTCAATCGTCAATCACGGATCACCGGGTTCGATAGGCAGGCAGGCAGGCAGGCACATTCACGTTGCTCCAGCCCACTTGCAAATCCCCAAAGCTTATTTCGGCGGTGCGCACAACCTTCCATCTTCCAGCAGGTGACGCAACTTTGATTCATTCGCTGGTGAAGCATGAGCGAGGCGGTCCGGTCGAGATTTGCTGAGTAACCCACGAAGGACTTCCAATCTTGGCGAGTCTTTATTGGAGGGGGGGGGAAAGGGATTCCGACTCTGCCGTAGAGAACCTTCGTGGGATCCGGTTCGCCTCACGTAATTACCCTTTACACCCGGTACACCGGGGGGGGGGGACCGCAGGTATGAGGTATTACGTATTGTACACTCAAAGTCAACCCGGTGTAATGGAGTCATTGGCGCATATTTTGTTCGTTCGAAAGATCTCGAATTTCCGGTCGTCGCCCCCTTCAAAATTCGAATGTCCGTGCACGCCAAGGGGCGGGAAATATCAGCTCAGAATTTGGTAAAACAAAAAAAAGGTTTGCCGAATCACTCTAAAAAATAAAATTATCAAATATCATAGAGAACCGTAACGAAAAAGTTGGTCAGGCGAAGATCGTTCACAGTGGCCCGCTCCAAAATGTGGACGGGATCTCCCCGGTCCTATTCTCCGCCTCTCTTGCGAATCAAAAATCTCGAAACCGCGCGTTTTTTTTTTTTTGATTATAGCTCAACTCCCTTGTTTATTTCCATCATACCGGGCAGTGCGTGCGGTACGGGGCACCTCGGTAAACTAGATTCGAACATTAGTAAGAATTCAATTTTCATCGAAATAAAGTTTTTTCTTTTCTTTTTTCTTCTCGGTGACGCGAGGGGCTAAGCCTTTCACAAGATTTTTAGAGTTTTTTTTTTTTTAGACAACATTCCACGGACTCGCTGGCTGACAACAGTCCTTCCCCCTAGGGATAATATAGCCCGCTTATATCGTGGGATTTCAATCCTTCCGTGTTTATGTCAACTTGCTCACTCAGGCGTACCGGGAGACCCTCCCCCCCCCAACCTACCGGAGCTTCCGCAACCCGAGGGGCGAAACCCGAGACGGAGAGAAATGAGAAGCTCCCGTATGGTTATGGTGCAATGCGAAGAGGTATGGTGCGAGGGGGCGAGGTGGGCACCCCGGTTCACAACATGGCTGGAATTCATTTTTTCATCCGCAAGCCACAACTGAAACCGACAATCTCCCAAATCCTGTGGCTTCCGTGACAAATAGTAAGAGGTTTCGATATTTAAGCTCGGTGATGAAGTTTGCTTACGGTGTGAACAGGGGGCGAAGAACTTATCATATCATTCCCTTCCTCACCTTACACCATACGACAGGGTAACGCGCAGCCATGCAGGCGCCGGGAGAGAGACGGCTAAAAGGGACTGGCCAAGTTAGCGGTTCTTGTTATGCGCCATACGACTACAGCATCCAGATGTGTCCGGGAATTCCCTCGTTTAAGTAATGCAATGTGAGGTAAGGAAAGGAGTTCGCACCGCATCCCACATGGTTTCTGACTGCTACGACGCCGCGTTTTTGGTACAGTACCGAATTCATGTGCACCGCACATACCATACTTGTACGAGAGAAGAAGAAAATAAAAAAGATAGTAATTCAAACGCCTCCTTCTGCCCGGGAGGAGGAAGCTGAAACTGGGATAATTTAGAAAGGAGCCAAGCATCAACTGTGTTGTTGGCTTCCGGGATGCCGGTACGGTGGGGGAAGAAGGAAGAAGGTGCAAATTCCAAGAAGGCAGACTCGACTGAAATGAACATCTGATACGAGTGACACAACCGCACCCGAACCTGCTAAAACTTCCGTCACCCTATGGCAGGCAAACCCGGGGTGTGGATACTGTATGATGCTCACAACACAATCCAAGGGCCATGCAGCGGAGCCTAGGCGATAACTATGATAAGTACGATAACGAACTCCAAGACACCCCGAGCCCAAAGAGTGCAAACCGATCGGGTCATCCTTGATGAACTACAGCATCTCACAAACAGCGCATGGTTCTCCCTGTCCCCGCCGAATAAATTCATAACCATGATATCTCTCACTAACCGATCTTCCCCGGGACCAAGTTTTCCGAAAACAGCAGTTAAAAAGAGGGCCGGCTCGTCTCCGGGAGGACGAGGCTTCACACAACCTGAAACACAAATCTAAGCTTAACAATCCATGCAAAACCTTAACATAAGCCCCACCTACCCTTCCGGGATGGATGCGAATTATTACTATTCACAACCGCTCACCCATCGTGGCAGGAATGAAGGAGCGCGGGCTCCAGCACAATCAGCCTTACCCTTTTTTCCTTTTATTTCTTTGTTTTTCTTAACCTTACTTGTACTTCTACGAAGCGGCGCGATACGGGAGACCGCATACGCAGCAGTACCGGGTATGATAATACTCGTATTATGAAGGGTGAGTAAGTAAGTCGGGCCCCCTCCGGTTGGCCCGACCGCTCGGATAGTGATATTCGCTCTAGCCACTGCGCCAAGTTTCGACCGACTTTTTCCCATTCACCAAAAGTTAGCGTGACTGGGCTGCTGGGCTGCCTTCTTCGCGTCACATAATTTCGATGGCGAGATTACCGCATGGTATCATACGGAACTCTACAATCGTAGGGTTCGGCCGACCGGAACGCGCCCTAAGACTATCATACCGATACAGTCTCAAACGGGGCACGGCGAAAACCGGCGTGAACTAACGGGTCATGATTGGCAGGGAAAAAAAAAGTGGGTTCGTCAAAGTCGGGTAACGAAAAAAATGCCAATTACTGATATCATTCATGTCACTCGAGAAACTCGTCAAGTTCGGAAGCGCCTTGTCGGCGTTTGATCGCCCCAACCGCGCAACCAATCGTAGATTAACAGAGGGATGGGGCTGCCTAACATGAGCTAACCGACCTCCCCACCTAATGATTCCTTTCTGGTCCGGTTCTAGGCTTCAAACCGAACTTTTCTGATGAGGATAGAGACACCCGGTTTGATGAGAATCGCCCTGGTTTCTCACGAATCACAGCGAGAGAGGGGGCCCCTGACTTGTTTAGCTTCTTGCTCTGAGGAGAGGGGCTCCTGTACCCGGAGTGCTCTACCAAGGAAATATAGCTCAACTTCAAACCCGAGAGGGGTTTCAACAACCCCCGAGAATTCTCTGCTAGATGGGGGGCAGCGTAGGGCTCTCTCCATTCGCGGAGAAAAAAAACAAAAATCTCTCAGATTCTCAGGCGGACATTGGGCTTCGAAAGTGGTTGAACTTTTGTTTGAAGCTAGAGAATACGAGAATATAAAATTGCGATTAACCTCCTTGGCGCAGACAGTTAATAGGCAACTGCCAAGCGATTATCCTGTTTCAGGTCCAACTTGGCGTACTGAATCAATATCCAATCCGCAGCACGGATGAAAGTGCGCATGTCACCACGAAAGAGGTCCCCACCATACCCGCGCTATATCATATTTCTCCGAAGGGCGTGCGGCTGAATTCCTGGGTGTGGGGTGTGTCAAAAAGCTTAGCAGCGCCTATGATAGCTTAGGCGAGCACGATGCATTCATCGGGGTTATCGGGTTCCCCTCCGTCCGAGAAAATCAAAGTCGTCCAAATAGTCTTTTTTCTTTTTTCTTTTTTCTTTCTTTCCTTTTTGTCACTTTCTTTCTTTCTTTCCTTAGCGAGTTCCGGCGTTCGGAACTCGCTCTCCGGCCAGGATCGCTTTTCGATGCGGTGCGCTTCTAGTTTCTGAGTCTTACACGGACGGACAGCTGTGGAGATTTTTCCCTGGTTTTTGGCGGTGGCCGTCGTCCGCATCGCACTTGTGATATTATGCGAGAGTAGAAGATGCGGGTACGGTACCCTACTCGATATCGCGCCATGCCCAGCCTGTAATCACACATTCCGAGCACTAAATAGTAATCTCTGCACGAGCGAAACGACCGGAAGACCCGGTCACGAGCAAACAAATGAGAGCTGAGATGCGATGCGGCTAGCTAGTGGATGGGAAACTGGTATCTCGTCTTGGGAACGCATTTCCCACAAGGCGGGCAGCGGAGCTGATAATTTACCCGTAGGCTATTTCTGTTTCCTGCCTTGGGCTGGACCGATACTGCACCCGTAATTCTCTGACATGTGCAGAAATGACCCGGTACAGCACTGCACAAGTACAGTACACATATTCTGCTTGGGCAACTCACCTTGGACCTACTTAGCGCGAGTGCTATTTCCAGGTCACAAGTACTGGAGTATGGATGTGAAAATCGGGGATGACAGGTGTAAAACTGAGTACAGTACTACAGGAGCCGGAGGTGAGAGATTAAGGTATATAAAGAGGTTGAAAAGGATGAAATCTGGTGTTGTTGCATAGATATAATTTCTCGATGAAATTGGAAAAAGGTTATGTGGATGGAGTACTGCTCTAGAGACATACTTGAAATAAAATTTCTATCAAATACAAACTAAGGCACACTCGTGTCTAATAAGTTTTCATATCATGCTCCGGGTCTCTTACAACCCCAATCATTGAAATTTCACCGCCAGGTGACTTGTCATTTTACCGGGTTTGGCCAACCAGCATCCTTGATTCTTTCATCACGATTGCTTCAAAGTCTTTATTCTAAAGCACCTCGCTTGGGATAATTTTCATTGATAAACTTACTCTACCTTCGGGTTTTCATCTATCTTTATCTTTATTACGATAATTTCTTCATTGCTATTTACTTCAGTTATGGCTAGGAAGACAAATTCGAAACCATCGTCGGCAAAGGTTGCACGGTTGGCTGATGTCCTAACGAGGGCAGTGGAGAAGTCTTTCGCTCAGGAGGTGGAGATTTCACGGTTGAGGCACCATGTTTCAGTGCTTTCTGCTCGCTTGGCTTTAGCTGGGAAGCAGTTAGCAAGGTATCATGGTGTGGGGTTTGCGGTTTGCGTGGTGTGCGGGGGGCTCACAATTCCCAGAATTGTGAGCTAGGATTCGGACAGAGGGTGGAGTTTGTGGGTGGGGATGACGTGGCCCCGTTCACGGTTGAGGAAGAGGAGGTGGCTGTTAGGCATATCCCATTCCAACACCGCTCTCTGGCCCCGGTGTAGGGCCCGGACGTCGTCTGCAGTATGGTATGAAGTTGCTAGTCACCAGCAAAAATCGCGTAATTGGCAGCGTTCTCATAACACCGTATATGTCATCGCCGTCCGTCCGACCGGAAGCTGTTCGCAGGATATATGAGAGGGGTAGTGTGCACTGCTCATGAAACTGGAATCCAGTATATGATACAAATGATATCTGCGTGAGCGGAATAACCTGCTGAATCAGAAAAGAATCATGCTTCAAGTTGACTGACTACTATAAAGTCATAGGTCTGCAAAAACGGACGAGAGTTAAGGGGACGTAGCTGCAAGCCCATTCTCACTAGGCAAATCAAAGAAGTGATGGAGCACTAAGCCTACCGACTCTGCGTAAAGATAATGCAGTCATGCCTCTGTGTTGTCACCGTTGTCTGAAATTGAGACTGATCACCTCAGTGGCAGAGGAACAACTGGTATGTTTGCTTTTGGGCGGCATACTCAGACTAAGTTCATATGGCAAAGGCATCATTTACTTCCGACTGGCGGAGTCTAGCACACCCTCAGGAAGACAGAGTAAAATTAGGCTGAATAACCAGAAGGAAGAAATTATTCAGGGTCTATGAGTGTTCGCACTTAAGATTGATAAGACGAAAGACTAGTAGTTGTTGTGAAGGAACTTAGTTAGTATAGGTATTAGATATACCGGCCGCGGAAGCTCACGCGGGATATAAATATAAGAGTTCCTCCCCCAGCTATTAGACAGACAGCAACGGAGAAGAGATCTTATCAATATAACAAATTATTACCTACCCTTCATACTCTTAGTAGTTTTAGCGAAACGAGTATTAGCGATAAATTTACAATGCCTTCCTGACAAGACTCCGTTATTAAACCTTAAAACACTTAACCTTACTCTACTGAGCTCCGAGTTGGTTACCCGTAACAGTGGCGGTGGCACGGGTGAGGCTGCCTGGTGTGGCTTCTTCAGTGGCTTCTTCGGAGGTGGCTGATGATAACATGTCGGTGGCTGAGGAGGAGGTGGCTGAGGTGGCGTCCTACGATAAGGGGTGCAGGCGCCTGGCCCCCTGAGGGGCGAGCCCTCGGTTGCGTGGACTTTGGAGGAGGGAAAGAGAAAGAGGAGGATTATAGAACGCCAGCGTTGGTTGGCAAAGAGGAGGGAGGAATGGGATGCGGTCCGGAAGGGTATGGTAGTGTTCCGGGCTGGGAGTTTTGTGATGGGCGGGAGGGAGATCCTGCGGGAGTTTATTAAACAGGACGGGAATGAGGATGTTGTGGTTGTGCCGACGGGACCGAGGTTTGGTTTGCTGGGCATAGGTATGGGTATGGGAGCGGTAGGTGGGATTCCTAGGGGTCCTGGGAGTGGTATGGGAAGGTTGCGTAGGGCTTTTGGATGTGGGCGGAGATACGAAGCAGGTGGAAGTTGTCATTTGGGCAGGAGGGGTTAAGTTTTTTTTTTGATTTTATTTTGGGTGTTTCCCGTGCGTGGGCTAAGTGAGGTTGGTGGATGGGTGGTTGTCCTTTATCAGGGGGTGCTGCTGGGAGGGGATGGATGGGGTGACCCATCCCAGGCATCTGACATTATCTCAGGTTGTTGCAATCGGCTCTTGGCGGAATATCTTGGTGGGGGAAGGTTGCTTGCAGTGACCCGACCGGGGATTCTTGGGGGTACCCTCGATTTGTTAGAGGATCATTACGGAAGACTTGCTTTTAGTGAACAGAAAATTGTTTAGTACTGTTATTTGCTAGTTGTAGTTGACGATAGTTAATAAAGTTATAAAGTTTAAAAGAAAAAAAAAAAAAAAAGAAAGTTTTCATACCCAGCCTTGGCAACGGTCGGAATCATGATCACCTCAGCAATCCTGCACAACCATGGCCTCACCACACTTCAGCCGTGCCACGGGAGACAGAAACCGTGAAATTTATACCCTATATAAACATGCAGATATGGGGTATAATAAAATTTCCAAGTTGATGAAGCTCTCTAAGGCAACTGTCTAATTAGTGATAAAAAAGGCTAAAACTCATGATGGCAACACCGATGATGCTCCCAGAGCTGGCAGACCAACCAAGATAACTGATGCTAAAAAGGAGATCATTCTTGATATTATTGATGCTGAGCCTCATTTAGCACCAAGGGATATTACCCAAAAGGCTAATGTTGGTCTTGGGAAAGATACTATCAATAAGATCTCTGGAGAAGCTGGTTTTATGCTTGGGATTCCAAGAAAAAAGCGTTTTTGGAGAAAAGGACAAAAGGAGAAGAGGAAGGTGTTTGCTAAGCAAAAGATAAATTGTACAAGAGCTTGGAAGTAGGTGGTTTTTGTTGATGAAGCCACTATTGAATACATCAGCAAAAACAGGATTTGCATCAGATGAAGCATGCTCGCGTCCGGACGTTACCGGTCCACCCCACTCACCGGGCTCCTCCCCTGCTCCTGGGTGTTCTCTCATTACCTGCCTGCATCCACTGCATTATGGTGCAAGTTGTGACCCAGTGCGACACCCGTTGCACCTGGCGCAGACTCTTTTCGTCCAGCTTGTTCCCTTAGCATCCCTTCCACTTGGTACCTCTACTACATTCCTCATCTTCCTGATACAAACCATGTTACCTGCCTACTGTTAGGCATATGCCTAACCACGGGCTAGTTAGCTAGCCCTGTGATTTATTTCTTGATGTCACGTGTTCAAACTCTCGAAGAGAGCAGAATTATTATTTCACAAACATAATTTATAATGTTTAATATTATGCTAGATTAATTCAAGACATCTTCGTGTAACACAGAAATAATTCTATTTAACAAAGATAAGCTTGCATTACTGAAAAGTGATTTATGCAAGAGTCAGACGGTGGAATCTGGCGGGATTCATCTCTATGGATAAAACAAAAGATTCTCCTCAAGAATAAAAAGAAACGAGCCAAATCGATCAGTGTCGCTACAAGTTATGAGCCAGTCATTAGTGGTGAATGACGAAGCTCACTATAACCGATACTGATGATTGGTGCGATGATATTGTTGTCAAGATGGAAGAATATAGACATGCGACGTTGTATAGAACAGTTAGGAAACTATTCGAAGATTAGTGTTCAGAGAGAGAGCAAGCTATTTGTTAGTTGCTTTCTACATGACACGAGACGAAGCTGGCCACTTTGCATTCTAAAACTCAACTGGCAAGTTGTAGTCGACCACGTCGTTTCTCTGGCAGTCTGTGAGTAGAGGACCACTTACTGATGAGCGCAGACTACCAGCATCGGAATAATGAGGGATAATCAGTACTCATATGATGTTCAAGCAATTGAGAAGATTTCTTAGGGTCAAACGGTGTTAGTACTGGTTGACCGAAGGTTGATGGATAGAGTTATCATAAGGAGGTACAAAATTGTGCGGGTATTAGAGGTAGAGGCTGTGGAAACTCACGCGGGATATAAATATAAGAGTTTCTCCCTTCACTTCAGACTCAATCAAGCAACGGAGAAGAGATCCTATCAATATTACATTGTTCTACACTTTTGATCATTACACATTCGCACTCTTAGTAATTTTAGTGAACGGAGACGCTTTGCTATTACTTTATTATCTTTCTTGATATATTCTCCGGTATCAGGTATTGGCCTTAGCTTACACTACTGCCTAACACCTATGCCCTATGGGTTAAGGCATGTATTTCTTCTTTATCCCACACTCTATGGGGCTGGTACAGACCTTTTTAGTCCAGTGCAGACTGTTTTGGTCCAGTGCCGACCTCTTTCATCTAGTGCTGACTCTTTTTGTCTGGTGCTGACCATTTTTGTCTGCGTACGTCCTTCTTTATTTCTTATGCCCAGTCCCTCCAGTTTCTTCCTAACCCTGGGCTTGGCACGATGCGCTACCCAACCAGTGGTTCTCAGGCTCGGGACTTAGTGTTTTTCTCATCTCGCTTCTACCATCACACCTCAGACTTAGCACTTACCCTCAGCCAACTCCTACACTTGGTCAGCATCCCTCTTCCTACTATTCACTACCTGCATATCTACCTACATCCATCTTTCTTAAAGGAGCCTTTATAAGATCTTATTAAGAGGCATAGATTATAGTTAGATCAGCAGCAGGCTTAGCATCCAATTGATGCGTCCTCTCACGGGTATGAACACCTGAGTCCCCTCTTTCCAATGCATATTAAAACATCCCAAGAGGAGCATTCCTCATGGACTCAGAGCTGGGGAGTGAGCCAGATGGGGTACTTAGGCTGACGGTTATTTTTTAGTTTGTCTTAACCTATTGGGGACTATGGGGAGACTCAGTGAGGACTCTATATATGTGTACAGGTAAATTCTGTATTGTAAAATAGAACTTAGATAAAATAAGGAAAATAGATTTTGTTTAGCAAGACTTTAAATTTCTGTGACCTGGGATAGGACTAATAAGAGGATACCCTTCACTTATTTTGCCAGATCTTAAGCGCCTTCTGTCAGCATCCTGAAGATATCGTATTGTTCCTCGTGACGTCCTGATCAGGACCTGAAAATCTGGATGTGTAGGGTGCGGACATTTTTCGTGCATTGGCATCTGGTCTGCCAGACCCAATATGTCTGCACCCGGATGCATTGGGTACATGGACCGTGCATTCTAGCTGGCAATTCATGTTTTGAGCATCCTGTGCATCTGGTACACTAGGCGCATGGGGTGCAACCAAATTCTTTTACTGATGTATGATCCTAATTCAGCAGGAAGAAAGGTCAGACTTAGAGTAGATGAGGAGCTGGAAGAAAAAAACTTGAAGCCAAGCTTTAAGTCAGGAAGAACTAATATAGGACTCTATGCTGCGATTATGCATGGAAGGAGGACTGAGTTAATTCTTGTTAAGAGAAGGAGTGAGGAGGACAGAACTAGTAAATCAGACAGGCTTGGTCTGAGTGCACGTCAATATACTACTGAAATTCACCAACCATATCTTATTTCCTTCATAAAAGGAATAAATAGATCCCTAGGAACTATTTATATGGCTGCTAATAATGCATTATGGCATAATGGGTTGGAAAATAAAAAATTGCAAGAGGATTGTGGATATCAAAGACCGCCTTGGCCACACAACTCCTCAGATCTCAACCCCATTGAGAATGTTTGGTCCCTTCTCAAAAAATCCCTCAAAAAGCGATTTGTCAGACTTGGGAGAAGGCCTCATGGTGCTGCTGAATTATTTCAGGCAGCAAACGATGAGTGGGAACTTATCCCCCAAGAGACAATTGATGGCTGAATTAATAGGTGCCTGAGAGACTTCAGGCAGTACTGGATGCAGAGGGTAGTCATACAAAATGGTAAAATAGGCAAAATTTTCTACTATATTTCTTTTACTATCTATCTCTTAATTGAATTATTATCTGTTTTTTTGAATTGTGAAATTTCCATTTGGTTGTGGTTGTATGGTTGCGTGCAGGAGCATGAAAACTTATTAGACACAAGTGTACAATATTTAATTTTATTTGTTATTTGACTCAAGTTTATTTTTTGCTTAAGCGGTACAAAAAACAGGCATACAAAGTGCTAGCTAAGGCATTAAAACAACCTCCACCCCAGACCAGGACGAACCACAATAGGCAAGTGGAAAACCTCTAAGCGACGCATAGCAAATGGGTGGAAAAACCAGCTCTCATCATGCATCCACCCCATATTTAGACAAACCAATAACCTTCACGGATGAGCAATATGAAGAAACCCCCCAGTAACCATGAACCAACACCAAAGAAAACCAAGCAACATAGGAAAGAACCATCTCCAAACCAAAAAACAACCTCTTAAAGTAAGGCAATGGGCACGCAAAGGGCCCATAACGCCAAACCATAGGCACCTATGACAACTTCCATTGGGAAGAAGACCAAAATAGCGCGGGTGGAGGCACTGAGTGGAGTAAATGTACCCCTTGACCAGCTGGGTAGGGAAGGAACTAGAAGGGGAAAACCCCAATCTGCCGAAGTATGGCAGCTGTGGAGGGTGTGTGGTACTAGTAGGATATCCATAGAGGTCCTCCAGAAATGAAAGACTGTGGAGGCAGTAAGGTGCTAGCTAGGGGTAGTAAGGTGCTAGCTAGGGATAGTGGGGCAGTAGGGTGCTAGCCAGGGAGTGAAGCGATAACACCGGGTGTCATTAGGTGGAGAGGTATGGTAGTAGGACACCAGCCGATCCAACCGTGGTTGGGAGAGAGGAGGGCTAATCCAGGGGACAACACAACTGCCAAAATTGGGTTCATGTCTGTACTAGGCCATCTCCAGTATCAATACAGCAGGTGTATTACTGCGTCTCTCTTGTAGTCTCTTTATTCTCTGAGAGATAGCGTCACTTAGTGGATAGGATATCACCACCATGCTGTAAAGATGGGAGAGTGGGGAAATCGACCGAAGCCTACTGGAGAACCAGACCCTACTAAAAACCCTAAGGCCAGAGAGAAAGGAAATCCTAAGATCCCTTATGGCGAACTGTAATCCCGGCCGTCTGCTGAGTGGAATACCGTAAAAGCCGACCATGTAAAGGCTAAGCGAGGTACTTAGCAAAGTGGGGTAAGGTGAGGAGGGCCAGCATCGTGAGGAGTGCTGGTAGGGAGGATGGAAGGCAACAAGGCCATCCTGGAGCCTGAAAGCTCCAGAGGGAGTGGATAGTAGATGGCCTGATGGCCAGGAGGGATGGAGAGGATAAATTCCTCTCCCCCCCGGAGGCGAGAGAAAAGAGAAAAGGTGGTGATAGTTCTCTCAGTGTTGAGTTGTTCCCAATCAGGACATAATTTCAAGTGAGAGGAAAATAGGAGTCGTGGAGGATGGCGTACAATATTTAATAAATAGTAAAAGCATATACACATTCTTCATTTCTGCAACACCTACAGTTATTACAATTTATTTCCTATTTGGAAACACATAAAGTCCAGAGATAGTATCACCACTTTTCCAGTCTTGTACCCACTGTAAGAGGGGGCAAAGCAGTATTCCCAAGCATCCAGTCCGTCCGTCTTTCACCTAGGACAGGACGGACGCCATGTTTGAGGCTATTGCCCGGAATGGACGCCAGGTTGTAGTCCATCCAGATCCATGCACAGGACGGACGGCCGGGCCCTATAGGTGTTTTAGTTTATGTTTCATTTTGGAATCGCATGAGTATGCTGTCTGTATTATAGAGAAACGAAACACTTTGATTACACCATCATGTATTAAATTTTGCTCTGAATCAACGCCCCTCAATTCTAAAGATGGTGAGACCATACTGGGAGTTACTACTTCCCAAAAAAAGACTACAGGGCCTGGCCGTCAACTACAGGACTGCGATATTCATCAAAGAGGGATGTCGTGCCCGGCCGTCTATACTCACCCTGCCCGGAACGGTTGGGAACACTGGGGCAAAGGCCATCGTCTTTACATCTTTCGTGCTTGCAGGCATCGATCTAACTGTCTAGTATTAAGAAAACTCCTCCTACTCTATCATCATATCTCAGAATGTGGTTTTATCTTACCTGCTAGGTTTTTGTTTTACAACTTCTTGACAACTACATGGTTGGCAATCGTGAATCTGGTTTCTTAAGACAGTTGGGAATACACTTTATAGTAAGTAATTATGATAGTTTCCTCTCCCTCTGGGACCTGAGTTTTTAGTAAGGTCTAGGTACATCAACAGGCCATAGCCAATTGTATAATTAGATAGTGATTTTAAATTGCTTCTGCTTTTGTCTCAATTTCTAGTACTTAATGAAAATGTTTTGACCAACTTGAATATCTTCTTTATTTTAAAATTATTTACCTTTATAACTATTTCTCAAAATATAACTTAAATACTTTTTAAGACTAATTATGATTGGCAGCTACATAAACAAGTCAATGTCCAATACTACAAAGAATATTTCAGAAATTTTAAAATATTGTAATACAGTAGGAAAAGAATTCAAGTTATCTAAAGCCCTGTTTACTGTGTTACAATAAAAAGTTATTACAATATAAGTTGTAAATGATATATATTTCAAAATAAATAAATTTATAACATATTTTAGAAATATAGGTGTTTGTTTGGGCAAGCATATTATAGATATATATGCTAAGGCAACTGGTAGTACCTAATATTATTACTGTATGAGTAGAGTTAAGAATAGAGTTTTAAAATAAATAAGCCTTATGTAACAAATTTAAATAGAACATTAGACTATTAAAACAAGTAATACCTGATACAAACAACACAAATCTATTACCTATATGTGATTGTGTAACATGTGTACTCGGGTGTAAGGGTATTCGGGGTCTCGTTACACAAGTGTTCCACCCCCCTGGTCAGCAATTCCACTAATATCCCCAGGAGAAGGTTTCCACTGCATACTCGTACCACATCAACATCCACATCCACCCTATAGTATCCCAATACAATCGTGTGCAGCAAGAACCATGAAGCAAAAGGGAACTCGTAAGCAAAACCCAGAAGGTGCTCGCCATCGTGAAACAACTCGAGATGAGCGTCTCAAGGTTATTACCTTGAGAGATAACACGGGATGGACATGGACGCGAATTGGCCAGCATTTGAACATTTATCCACGCACATGCCAACGGGTAAGTACCAGAGTTTGTTTTTAGGAATAAAATAATACTAATGTTTATACCTGCAGATATACAAACGCGTGAAGGAGAATGGGACCCCATCCAATACTCGCCGCTCCGGTCGACCCCCTATCTTTAATGATACAGAGAGAGCGCGATTAGAAGCCTTCGTGACGCGTGATGCGCGAACATGACGGCTTAGCTGGGATGAGATTGATCTGGAGATGGGCTACGCTTGCAGTCCACGGACTGTAAAAGGCGTGATGGAGTCGATGGGTTACCATCGCCGTGTACCGCGACTAAAATTTGCCATCCGGCCAGCCAATCGTCCAATTCGGGTTGCATGGTGTCGCGAACGCCTGGAGTGGACTTATGATGACTGGGTCAGGGTGCTTTGGACTGACGAGTCAACATTCTCCACTGCCGGCTTCGGAAACCGTCCCTGGGTTACACGAAAGGCGAGTGAGGAGTACCATGCCGATTGCATCGACGAAAACTTCGAGTCCGGACGCAAATCAAAAATGGTCTGGGGAGCCTTCTGTGGGACGTTAAGGTCAAAACTAGTCTGTATACCTAGCAAGGCTAAGGTGGACTCAGCCCTCTATGTTAGGGAAATCATGCATCCCCATCTTGTTCCCTTTTGGCACCATTGTTGCGAAAATTATGGCTGGGCTACTGTTGTTGAAGACGGCGCACCCGGTCATAAAGGTTTCGCTAACCGCTACAGAAACCTTAACGAGATGGAAACCACTCGGTGGCCGGCGCAATCACCAGACCTTAATTTGATTGAGGCGCTATGGTTGGATATGGAGAATGAGTTAGGGGAAATCTGGGGCCGGATAGGAGATATAGCTACGTTGGAAAGGGCTTTGGATGCTGTTTGGCAGGCAATTCCAGATGAACGGCTCGAAGGCCTTATTAGAACCATGCCACAGCGTCTTCAAGCAGTCATCA
>QLOI01001130.1:22050-49448 GCA_003313605.1 Tuber umbilicatum
ATGTATAGACCTTTTTTTTTTTTTTTTCCCCTTTGCCCGGCATATCCATAAGATATCACTCGTACCATATCCTATTTCGGAAGAGACCCTACTTTTTGCCGACACCAAAAGCAACTTACTAGCTATCACTCGAATTTCCAAATCTGGTATAGCCTTCATACAAATGCCGCATCTTATTTGGGAAAGAGACGCGACTTTTGTCAACCCCCTAGTACATGTTCTGGCAACATGATACTGTCAAAATTTTGATTCCTTTCATATGTTAATTTTACTTTGACAATATCGCGTATTCTCATAGATGGTTAGTGTTACAGCTTTACATATACCCTGAGAACTGTTAGGTGGTAGTATAAGCTAAGGCTAATAACCAATACTGGAGAATATATCAAGAAAGATAGTAAGGAAATAGTAAAGTGACTCCGTTCACTAAAATTACTAAGAGCGCGAATGTGTATCGATTAAAAGTGTAGAACAATGTAATGTTGATAAGATCTCTTCTCCGTTGCTTGATTGAGACTGAAGCGAATGGAGAAACTCTTTTATTTGTATCCCGCGTGAGTTTCCGCGGCCTCTATATCTAATACCCATACAATCTTGTATCTCCCTATGATAACTCTATCCATCAATCTTCGATCAACTGGTGTGAACACGGTTTGACCCTGAGTAATCTTCTCAATTGCTTGAACATCATACGAGTACTGATTACCCCTCATTATTCCGACGCTGGTGGTCTGCGCTCATCGGTAAGTGGTCCTCTACTCATAGATTGCCAGAAAGATGACGTGGTTGACTGCAACTAGACAGTTGCGTCTAGAATGCGAAGTGGCCAACTTCGTCTTGTGTCATGCAGGCAGCAACTAACAAAGAGTTGTCTTTTTACCAGGACACTAATCTTCGAATAGTTTCCTAACTATTCTATCCAACATTGTGTGCATGTATTCTTCCACCTTGGAAACAATATCATCGCACTAATCATCGAGGTCAATTATAGCAAGCTTCATCGTTCATCACTAACGACTGGCTTATAACTTTAAGCGACACTGATTGATTTGGCTCGTTTCTTTTTGTCCTTGAAAAGAATCTTTTGCTCTATCCATAGCGATAAATCCCGCAAAGATTCACCATCAGATTCTTGCATAAATCACTTTCCAGCGATGCAAGTTTATCTTTGTTCAATAGAATTAATTCTGCATTATGTGAAGATGTCTCAAATTAATCTGGTGTAATATTAAACATTATGAATTATATTCGCGTAATAATAATTCTGCTCTCATTGAGAGTGGAACATGTGACATCAAGAAATGAGTCACAAGGCTAGCTAACTAGCCCGGGGTTAGGCGTATGCCTAACAAGAACATTACTAGGGCTAGGACACATATGATGTATATTTCATTGATTATTTCATGATAGCGATCAGAATTATCGCAAGTGTTTTTCTTTACAGTTTTCGCGATATTTCTCCGTCTTTATGTATACTTTCTGGTTCTTCTAACCAACAATTATTTCTTCAAACTTACGGTTATATCCCTCACATCCTCCTAGATTAAAGCACATTATTTGGAATTTCCTTGGGAGATTCTCAGGGTCAAACACTGTCGCACTTATGTTTCTTTCTATGTTTTCCCTATTATTTCTTAAGATACATGAAGTGTATGTGGAGGATGCAAACCTGTATATATAGGAGCTACTGCCCACCTCACTTAGAAGAATTGAGGACAAGAATCTCTACTAAACGTTCTTTATACCAAATACCTCCTCACTTAAACGTGCCCGCAATACACTTTTAGTTTTGCGACCGAATATTCTATATATTCTATTAAGATTGTAGCGTTCACACAATTGAATAGGTTATGAGCATGGGGCATTCATAGCTATACGATATATACTCACACATTTCTACCTAAATAGCGACAGAAGTTTCACAAGGAACATTCTAAGTTCAACAATTTACGTCGTCCCACCAATAGCAACATCCTGACGATTGAAACCAAACCATTGTTTGAAACGAAATGAAACATTGCATCAAAACAAAATCTTTGGTCGAAACAAGACCTTGTGTCGAAACATTTTTTGAAACAATCTCGGCAAACCAAGTCTTGGCGAAACATTCTCCGCGCAAACCCCTATGTTAAGGTTCCCTACCACCATTTCCCTCCATCTCCTCTTCATTCTGGTAGGCTTGCGTATGCGTCCCCAATGCCCTCCTCCTTATATCTTTATTTTTGCGATTGTGATCTTTAACTTTCAGGTGAACACCTAAAAGACTAACATGAACTTGATTGGTAGAAACAATTGCTTATATTAAGTGTGTGGATTTCCGGAGCGTGCCCTTCTAGTTTATCTAGACCCTTTTGCCTCAAACCACAATGTCCGGCAGTACAACAATCCCTCCTCTACCTCCTCTTCCAGCAGCCCCAGGAGCTTGTATCAGTAATTCTAAACGCGCTCGGGGATCTGGTTACAAACTAAGCTCCATCCTAAAGCTTACAGGTCCCCAGAACTACCAGTCATGGCAAGGAATCTCGCAACATATTCTGGAACTGTACAACAGTTGGGATATAGTCATGGGAGTGGAACAGATACCTTAGGAGATAAGGGATGAAAGTGAAGAGTTAGTAAATGCTGATCCAATAGATGAGTTTCGCGATCACTATCAATGGGCTTTGGCCTACATCTTTGATACAATCGACCCCCAATGGCTTATCATACTGGCCATCTACAAGACACCACCGGCCAAATGAACAGTCTTCCAAGATAAATTCGCTAGAGAAAATACTTCTTCTGACTTCGACCAACTAAACGCGGTTCTCGATACCACGTATGATGTTTTGACGCCCATCGCTGGGCATATCAACCCCTACGATACCTTATAGAATCAAATGCAACACCATTGTTCTACCGCTACCGCTACCTATCGATACACTTTGACGATTATTTTTAAGGAAGTATTCAAATCCCGTGAAGCCAAAGCTGCTTTCCTTCTTCGTTCCCCTCCAGACTCAATGAGTAACATTGTCGATAACCTCTGAACCAAGGAGCACCTTACCTACGATCATGTTTGCAATAAATTATTGGACATGAGAGCTTCGGCTAGCACTGAGGATGATAAGACGTATAAAACTGCTGATATCAAAGGAAAAAAAAAGGAACAACAACCACAGAAGCAACAGGCTACCATTGTGAAGGAATGTTCCTATTACAAAAAGCACTATCCCTCTGCACGCTGCGAAGGACACACCTTGAGTGAATGTTACAAACTCAAGGCTGACAATCTTAAGAAGAAGGAAAAGAAAGCAGTTAACTCAGCTAAAATCGGCAAGGAAGAGACATCCGACCCGGTTAGTACAAATACCTCCCATCTATTTTGGATAAGATTCCTCGCTCATATCATTGAGTAATCGATACAGGCGCAAGCTCACCCATGACAAGTAACTTAGACCTTCTTATAAACTACGAACCGGAAAAAGGCACAGTCAGGTTAGGGGATGACTCGGTAATAGAGTCATGTGTCCGTGGGACAGTGAAGATCATGGCTTTAACATCTAAGGGCCTTGTAACTCCTGTCTACCTTCAATGTGTGCTTTGGGTTCCTAAATTGGGTCTTTGTAATTTGTTATCATGGGGTGCAATCGTTTCTATGGGAAAAGGTTTTTCTTTACGTAGTAGTGGAAAGGATATGTATGTTTTTAGGGAGAATAAAGCAGAAGTTCTTTGGGGAAAGTTAGAAGGTCAAGATTATGTTGTGCAAGAGGAAAAGGAAAAGGTGAATAAGATGACTTACAAGCAGTGGCATGAAGCACTCAGTCACCCCTCTTCCAAATACCTCCAAAACATCAACTACTTCGACGATCCTACAATACCTCAAGTTCCAAAAGATTGGCAATGCGAAACATGTATTACCTCTAAGTCTACCAAATGCAAACAAAAATCAACAAGCGAGCAATGTGATACACCATTTGAGTTAATTCATTCTGACTTAAGTGGAAAGTTCTCTACACCTATGTTCAGTAATTGTTGGTACTATGTTACATTCATCGATGACTGTACTCACTATGCGGAGATTCATCCTATCAGGGCCAAATCCGGTACAATAAAAATGTTTATACAATTCATCAACGAACGACAAACCCAAGACAGCATAACCATAAAACGGTTCAGAACTGATGGTGGTGGTGAGTATGTTAATAACAAGATGCTGAACCTTTTTCTAAAGCATGGAATTGTTCATGACCCGACTATCCACTACTCACATGAATGAAATGGCATTGCAGAACGATATAACAGAACGATAATTACCTCTACTCGATCAATGTTGAAAGACCTTACGTTAAGACTTTGAGGAGAAGCTGTCGCAACCACCGTATATCTCCGGAACAGACTCCCAAAGTGATCCATAGGAAATTCTACGCCCTATAAATATCTTTACAACAAAAAGCCGTCGATCAAACACCTACTTCCATACAGGACCAAATGCTTTGTCTATGTACCAGAGGAATTAAGAAAACCTGGAACAAAGTTACAGCTACGGGCCATCGAAAGATCCCTTGTTGGATATACTTCCTCCAACAAAATTTACCAAGTTTATATACAATCGCAACATAAAGACAGAAACAAGACAACTCCATTGGACAACCAAGACGATAATGCCACTTGCCCCAACGGAACCTATTTCATCAAAAGAGACATTTGTGACAGTTCTTCTACTTTCCCTTCCAATAGCCTTGAAACTATTGATTTGTATGAACGGTAAGATCTTAATAGACTATATAGAGTATACCGTCAGGATACTAAAGGTGTATTGTGGGCATGTTAAGCGAGGAGGAGGTATTTGGTATGAAGGAAGATTGGTAGAGATTCTTGTCTTTAATTCTTCTAAGCGAGGTGGGCAGTAGTGTCTATATATACAGGATTGCATCCTCCACATACACTTCATGTATCTTAAGAAATAATAGGGAAAATATAGAAAGAAATATAAGTGCGACCGTGTTTGACCCTGAGAATCTGCCAAAGAAATTCCTAATAATGTGCTTTAATCTAAAGGGGTGTGAGGGATATAGCCATAAGTCTGAAGAAATAATTGTCGATTAAGAGAACCGAAAAGCATATATAAAGACAGAAATATCGCGAAAACCATAAAGAAAACACATGTGATAATTCTGATCGCTATCATGAAATATTCAATGAAATATACGTCATAAATGTCCTAGCTGTAGTAATGTTCTCGCGGTATAGGTAAAGCAGTAACACTAACCAAGTATGAGAATACGCGATAGTATCAAAGTAAAATAAACATATGAAACGAATCAAAAATTTCAACAGAAACCACTCGATAAGGCTCAGGAAACAGAACCAGAAGAACCCCAACAAACAACAATTGAAGTTCATCCTCCCCCACTACCTGAAAATTCAAACGATTACGAAAGTCCATGATCACCAATCCTGCAACCTCCAGAAGAATACCTGCACCCCAATGCAACACGGACTAGATCTGGAAGAGTCTCACGTCCACCACAATGCTTTGGTAGAAATGTTAAAGAGATACCGGATGCCGATCCAACCATCTTTTACAAAGCTATAAACAGCCCGTTGAAAACTCAATGGATCACAGCTATGGACGATAAGCTAAAAGCACTTGAGAAGAATAAAACCTTCGATGTTGTCAACAAACCTGTTAGTAGCAAGTTGATAGATAGTAAGTGGGTATTCAGAACTAAAAAGAATTCTGATGGAACCTTGGAAAGGTCTTGCGTAAGAGCTGTTGCCAAAGGATTTTCACAAATACTTGGCTTCGACTACGAAGAAATCTTTGTACCTGTCATTCAATATGAATCCTTGGCTTCCTCCTTGCGCTAAACGCCCTAAACAAATGGCAACCACAACAATTTGATGTTAAATCAGCTTTCCTTTACGGTGAATTGAAAGAAGAAGTTTACATGCACCTGTAACAAGGGTATCGTGATGGAGATAAAGTATAGAAACTTAACCGATATCTCGATGGACTTAAGCAATCAGTAAATGACTAGTATGCTCTCTTTGCTAAATTCTTAATCTCTGAAGGCTTTACAACATCAGCCCTTGACCTATGCATGATGGTTCACATCAAACACGACATATACATATCAGTTTATGTTGATGACATTGCCCTCTATTCAGCCTACACCCCCTACGCTACTACTCTGGTAGAAGACCTGGAAACGGTATTCGAGATTACTGACGATGGGGAAGCTAGCTTTGGGCTTGCCCTATATATTACGTTTACATCAGACTGGATACATCTTACACAACAACAATACATCAAGTCAGTCCTCTTCCGATATGGCATGGATAATTCCCGCTCCATTTCTACACCCTTATCAAAAGGCATTCAACTTCTGAAAGGGATTGAAGACCTACGGATACTGGACCCATCCATTTACCAATCAATAATAGAATCACTTATGTATTTGAAGACTGGAACCAGACCCGGTCTAGCATATACGATTTCATTTCTCTCTCCATTTTCTTCTTGCCCTACTGACCAACATCTTCAGGCTGCTAAACTTGTTCTTCAATAGATAAATGGAACAAAGATCATTGGACTGTTTTATTCATATAATACAACAAATGCTATCAATACCAATATTGACGCTGATTTTGCTGTCTACCTAGACACCCGCTGTTCCTTTTCTGGATACATTGTTCTATTTAACGGCTCATGTATCTCATCGGAATCTAAGAAACAGGCCTTGGTCACTACATCAACTACTGAAAAGGAATATGTTGCTATGTCACTTGCGGCAGGACAAATGCAAGGGTTCCAAAAGGGTTCCCATGATGTTCGATTAACCGCCATACTGATCGCTTCACATGCCGATAATACTGGCGCAAATTTTCTAGCTACCACCATCAACTTAATGAGCGAACAAAACATATTGATATCCAATTTCACAAAATAAGAGAGGAAATCAATTATGGTTAGTTCACCTTACTCAAGGTTGCGTCATCTGATAATCTGGCTGACATCTCTACCAAAATCTTAGCAAAACTGGCACATCTTCGGTTAATGGAACTATTGGGCTGTAGATAATCAGGGGAATTGTTGAAATTTTTGATTCGTTTCATATGTTTATTTTACTTTGACAATATTGTGTATTCTCATACTTGGTTAGTGTTACAGCTTTACCTATACCCCAAGAACATTACTACAGCTAGGACATATATGACGTATATTTCATTGAATATTTCATGATAGTGATCAGAATTACCACATCTGTTTTTCTTTACAAAATGAACAGAAGCGGAGAAAGTATTCAGGGTCTATGAGCATTACACTTAAATTAATAAGAAGAAAGACAAGCAGATGTTGCAGAGGTACATAGTTAGTATAGATATTAGATGTACTGGCCGCGGAAACTCATGCGGGATATAAATGTAAGAGTTCCTCCCCAGGTATTGGTTGAAGCAGCAACATAGAGGATATCTTATCAATATAATATATTATTATCTGCACTTCATACTATTAGTTGTTTCAGCGAACTAAGTATTTGTGACTGTTATTACAAGGCCTTCCTGACATTACTCCGTTATCAAATACCTAACGCTTAACCATACTCTACCGAGCTCTGAGTTGGTTACCCGTAATAGATGGTATTGTTGCCAAGCTGGAATGATACACACACTTGATAGTGGAATCAAATAGTAAAGAACCTATTTGAAGATTAGTGTGCAGACTGGAAGGAAATTATTCATTAATTATCCTTCCAGAAGACATAAGACACAGTTGACCACTTCACATTCCAGATTCAACTAATGAGTTGTAATTGACTACAGCATAATCTGGCAATCTATTAGTAGAGAACCTCTCACCAACAAGTGCAGACTAACGGCATCGGAATAATGAGGGGTAATCAGTACTTGTACGATGTTCAGGCAATTGAGAAGATTTCTCAGGGTCAAATGGTGTTTGCCCCAATTGATCAGAGGTTGATAGAGGGAGTCGGAATAAGAAGGTACGAAAATTGTATCAGTATTAGATGTAGTGGCCATGGAAACTCATGCGGGATATAAATTGTAGAGTTCCTCCCTTCACTTCAGACTCAATCAGGTAACGGAGAAGTGATCTTATCAATATTACATTGTTGTACACTTTAATCTATATATTGAGTGCTCTTAGTAATTTTAGTGAACAGAGTTCCTCAGATATTATTTACTTTATCTTTCTTGATATATTCTCCAGTATCAGTCATCGGCCTTAGCATACGCTACCGCCTAATACTATATTGATAAGACTTGTTTGCACTCAAGGCAACAATGTGGAGTTAATTGTAGATCCACGTTTAACCTTAAAAGACCAATCTTTTGAATTGTTTAATTCATTTGAAAACATCCTCTACGAAGTTCCTATATTAACTGAAATACCCCTTGTTGACGACTACTGCTAAAACATCTCGCTTACTATCAATGAGGAGTTGCAATACTTTGCTCATTAACCTGAGTGTTGGTACAATGACAAAAGCTACACATACAATGATGACAACTTTGAACAACTCTATGTGCATTTTTGGGGCCCAGAGTTTCATTAGCACCTATACAAAATAGACGAGGACAAGACCTACTACGATTCAGGGTGGTCGTAGATATCATTGAAATTTGACTCACAACCAGAGGATTGGGAATTCTAATCCCTTACGATTGCCGTGTCTCAAGAATTGGTAACCCCGACAAACCCATCTCAGGACTCTGAGATGGAAGGCACCTCGACGGTACCACTACACTGGCAAAGGTGTTCCACCCCGTTTCAGTCCAAGCCTGGTAGCATTTTTCCTAGACAACCCTGAGGAGGGATAGGAAAGCGAAGAGGGCATTCGAGGGGCGGAACACCTAACCTATCTACTCCTATACCTGTAGCAAACCTACATTGGATAGCTGATGGGGTAATAGCTGTCCATAACCAAATAAGCCACCGGGTTGAAAGCAACCAAAGTGAACATGAGATCGCCTTTAAAAGTCTGACTGCACAAGGTCAAGCTCAGGCCAGAGTTCTCGAAGTCATAAGATAACCATTGGAGGAAGGAGAGAAGTTGGTGGAAAGTAAGATGAATGTGGTCACCGGCCAGTGGGTGGAACTGGAAAGAGAACTACGACAAGAGGCTGGTGTCTTCAGACAATAAGTCATGGATGAATTTCGGCTTGCACAAGAAAGACATGAAGCTGATGGGGGGAAAACAGAAGAAATCCTTCACTGACAGGAAGAGGAAAATGCACAGCGACAACAGAGACAAGCAGAGGATAGCGAATGAGTACAGCAGACAATTGGGCAAACTACCCAAGAGTCATACCAGTGTGATATAGCATTAAATCAGGAACTGGAATGAGTAAAGTAAGTGATGAAAGAAGAACACGCTAAGTCAAAAGCTCGGGAAGTGGACCTGCAGTTACACCTACCGTCTTTAGATTCAGAATGGATGACAGATACACTTTGTCTCAACAGGTTGGTCGAGGAGCTGACTTGGAAGCTTGAAGAAACCTCTCCTCCTCCAATTCACTGCCTGCAAGGTGGATGGACACAGGATGGGCTAGAAGAAATTCCGAGAAGGACTTTAATGAAAGTCCAAGAGAGTAGGATAGGAGGGAAAAGAGACCCAAGGGAGGAAATAGGGGGAGGTTACCCGATGGCCAGCATTAGGGGCTGGAGGAGCACCAGATCCGGGGGACAGCAATGGTGATAGGGACCAGGAAAAGGGACAAAAGCCAGGTATTAACCCTGGGAAGACTCCTAGGTGAAGGACTGACAACGTAGAAACCACAACACAGTTTGTGGATACCACGCTGAGGGATTGGCCAAGGGTAACAAAAGTTTATCAGATCCACCATGGCAATATGAGTGAAAGCCAAACCAATAAATGCAGTCTTGGCTAATAGCTTGTGAGAACTACTCCTTACAAAATCCTGTCCTTTGGCAAGCAGATAGGGATAAAATCATTTATGCCTTAGGACACTGTGACAGGAAGGATCTGCAATGGTTTAAAGTTTGGTATCGCATGTCGATAGATGGAAGCCTTGACTACTTCCTGGTGGAAGGGCTGAAACACTGAAAAAGATTTTGGCAAAAAATCATTGGACAGTTTGAAAGCACAACTGAGGATCGAGACTCATATAACGCAATGGAAAGGATCAAATAAAACATAGATATCACCACATTCATGCTAACCATATATGGGGAGAATGTTAAGGCTAGGCTGAGAGGTGTAGCGTTACAAGTGATGATCGAGAAAAAGCTTCCCAAGGATATACAGCAATGGATCTCTAATGAGGAATACGACCGTGAAGAAAACTGGTTAAAGGCCGTCAAACACGTGGGAGAGAAGGAAGAAGACATTCTTAAACATAATAGTCTCACTGAAAAGGGAGCAAAAGGGGATTGGGTAAGAGACACTGCGAGGCTGAGGGTCCCAATATGAAAATGGTTAAAAGAATAAAAACCCAGAAATGAGAAAGGTCCGCCAGGTTTAAAGGCCCAAACAAAAGACCACCCAGTAGCCGAGAAAAGGCCCATTCAGGCATTCCACAGAATGTCATTGACAAACGGGAGAATGATGGTGCCTGTACATATTATGGCATGACAAACAGCTTCTGAAAGGACTGTCGTAAAGGAATAGTGGTGGCCAATGTCCAGATGCATGGTGCTACCAGAAAGAGACCCAAAGAGCGGAAGAAAAAACTCCATTTCAGACAAAAAAGGCCACAGGTCAACCTGGTTGAATGAGTCTCCCAACCACACAGGTATGTGAACTGGAAGGGGATGAATGAATCCTCACAGCACCAGCGGCCACGGTGAGTGGGTTGTCTAGGTTAAGTACTCTGAATTGAAAGACGCTAGGTCATACTTAGAAAGTCTGTGTCTTAGTGATTAGGACACGTTCCCATGTTGGATCCTCTAACCTATCCCAGGCTGAAAGGAGAGGATCAAGGCAGGTCCAATGGAGAGATCATGATTATTATTTTTTAAACTATAAGGAATCGAGTCTAAGACATTCCCCGATCTCACCGGATATGTGGAACCTCCGTGGGTCATTGGACACGCCACATCCCCAACAGTAGTCGAACTGATTCTTCGGATTCCTGAAGGTCTCTGATAAGGACAAACTCAGGCTACAAAATACAAAGTCTGTGGTCATATTAGGAATTTCAAGTAGAGGTGAGGGAGATAGCTTTTAAGACAATAATGCGGCATACTTTGCTCAGACACTCTCTGTTATGGGTAACCAACTCAGAGCTAAGTAGAGTAAGGTTAAGCGTTTTTAAGTGTTCAATAACGGAGTAGTGTCAGGAAGGCGTTGTGATTTTATCACTAATACTCGTTTCTCGAAAACTACTAAGAGTATGAATTGTAGGTAATAACTTGTTATATTGATAAGATCTCTTCTCCGTTGCTGTCCCTTCTAATAGCTAGGGAGGAACTTTTATATTTATATCCTGCGTGAGTTTCTGCGGCCGGTACATCTAATACCTGTACTAACTAAGTACCTCCGCAACAACTAGTAGTCTTCCGTCTTATCAATCTTGAGCGCGAACACTCGTAGACCCTGAATAATTTCACACTTCTGGTCATTTGGGTTATTTTACTTTGTCTTCCTGAGGGTGTGCGAGACTCCGCCAGTCAGAGGTAAACGATGCCCTTGCCATATGAACTTTAGTCTGAGTATGCGGCCCAAATGCGAACATACCAGTTATTCCTCTGTCATTGAGATGATCAGTCTCAATTTCAGACAACGGTGACAACACAGAGGCATGACTGCATTATCTTTACGTAGAGTTGGTAGGCTTAGTGCTCCATCGCTTCTTTGATTTGCCTAGCGAGAATGGGCTTGCAGCTATGTCTCCTTAACTCCGGGCCGTTTTGCAGACCTATGACTTAATTGTAGTCGCTTAACGTGAAGCGTTATTGTTTTCTGATTTGGTAGGCTTTTCCGCTCACGCAGATATCATTTGTATCATATACTGGATTCCAGTTGTAAGAGCAGTGCACACTACCTTTCTCATATATCCTGCGGACAGCTTCCGGTCGGACGGACGGCGACGAGGTATCCGGTGTTATGTGAATGCTGCCAATTTTGCGATTTTGACTGGTAACTAGCAACTTCACACCGTACTGCAGGCGACGTCTGGGCCCTACATCGGGGCCAGAGGGGGGTGTTGGGATTGTATATGCCTAACACTCTCCCTCCTCACTTGCACATGCCCGATGTGTCGGAAACAAGGCTCTGAACTTATTTTTTAAACCACCGTCTCCATCAAATTTGTTCACCAGTACCGACTAACATTTGTTACGGGGCGTCCGGGTCCCCAAAACCTCTGGGGCCCCGCCCCCGTTCCCTGCCCCGGCCCGGCCTACGGCCTGGGGTGGGGCATTTTTTTGTTCGTCTCCCGCCTCTCCCCCTGTCCAGGTCCCCCTCCCGCTTATGGCTCTGGACAGGCCCCTGTTCATCAATTAACCCCTGAAAGGGCCGGGAGGTTTCCGCCATTCCCTCTCCATGTTCAAATCAACCTTTGCCTTGTCACCAATTTTGTTGCTTCTGGTAAGCTGTACATACCTCTTGGAGATGAGCCTCTAAAATTCCGTATATACGCAAAATTATTTCCGTACCAGGCGCGCTGAAAATCATATGCACAGTACTATCCTACCCATAGTACTGTCATATGCACGGTACCATCATCCGAACAGTGCTACCATACGCACAGTACTATCATATGTACAAAATCATACGCCCAGTAGTACCCCACACAAAATTGTTATAAAATCATACGCTCTGCAGACTATTGTACTCACCACATCGGTTTACAGCACTGATCACGTACTCGAGTAGTTCGCTGTAATATGCAGCTGAGTAATGATCAACAAGGATAATGGCCATGCAAATGGAAAACCTAGTGTGAATTGCAACGTTTGGATTGGTGATACAAAGCGGGTAGAAATGAAATACTGCTGCCATTTCTCTAAAGTGGCCATGAGGGCCACAAAATGTAAAAATAAATGAGAGAAAGAAAGAAACGCTAAGGTATAATCCCAGGTGGGCTTAATGCCCACCAATCCCACTCTGCCAACCTCTCCTCTCACCTTCCCCCCGCCTACCAATCCCAGCAGCCCTCCCCAAATCCCCGAGGCCGGACCTACCCACTCCAAGGCCCTCCCATACTCCACCCCCTCCCATGGGTAGGGCGCACAGGGGTGGTGTTACTACTCCTCCCACCAGTAGCACGTCTGAGGGGTATTAATACCCTTACCCCGTGTCTGACCACCAGCACCGGACAGCTCTCCTCGACTACGAGACAAAGTTTTGACACCACGGCCGCGCGCCCCATCTCCATCCCCATTTCCCTCCCCATCATTGCCACCGCCGCCACAATTGTCACCGACCCTACCGTCATTTCCCTCAGCATCCCAGGCTGGGCCAAACAAGCACTGACGCGCACTAGTGCGAGGTTGATTGTCATCATTGTTGTCATCGTTGTTGTTGTTAGAGGGGGGTTGGCGTGACCTGCCGGCACGTTCTCATGACGACTCTGCTCCTCCCGTGTTGCCCGGTTGGGCTTCCCAGCCATGACGTTCGTCACATTGTCTACCAACCTCAGGTCCCAGACTATGAGGGTAACCCTCCCAGCATGCGCTGCACCCTGGGCACCAGCTATGAAGAATTAGTAAATCATATGAACTTACCAGGAGAGGAGCTTGACTTACCAGCAAAATTCATCACCAAAAACTCCTCCACCGCCAGCTGAAGGCACTCAACAGCTGACCTCTGCCAACGCAAGCGTTGCTGGAGAGGGAGATTGGAGACAATTTCCTGACAGAGGCCGTAAAACGGGGCTTTCGGGATCAGGTATCCCCCATCCCGGCAACACTTCATAATTTCTGCCATCGCCAGCCTACCCATTGGGTATCGCGCAGGGCACTGCACTCCATTCACAACTTTCCCAGCTTTCTTCTTTCCCAGATGCCTCGTTGGAGGCTCCCAATTGCCACCCCCTTCGATCGGAAGATGCCTTTGTTTGCTCTCCTTTTAGGAGGCATCAGTCAATTTTGTTTGTTTTTTTTGCTTTTTTTTTTGGCGGGCCAGGTTTCGTGGGGGGGTTTTTTTTTTCCACAGCGAGTTGCTCAGTGGGTGTCAAATGTGACAGAAGAGAGGGTGCATGAGAGAGGCGGAGGAGGGTGTGAGGAGGGGTGTGTAAGGAGGTGGATGAAAAGGGTTTCAAGAACCGCAGGGTTTTCGCTCAGAGTGAAAGGATGTGATTGAAGTTGTTTGTAGTGCAAGGTGACTTGCGGGTATACGTAAATAATAGGTACAAGCTAACACAAGAGAATAGAGCACACCCTAGAATGCCGTCTGCGTACAAGTGGAGACCGCCTCCAACAGGGGCTTTCCAGACTACTCTGCTCTTGATGACGATATCAAAGCTGAGGTAGACCAAGAGATGGTGGTTGCGGAGAACAATGTCCCGGAGCAGGAACGGCGGGCGATCTTGGCAGATTGGCGGCAATACTATCCAAACCAGTTTGATGAAACCGGCCTACTACTTGCCAATCCGCCAATCCGGATCGAAGTCCCTACTCCTCCTGGTTCCCCCATGGCCTCGCTGAACACTTCACCAAGGGTACGACCCGCAGCGTGGATGAAAAATCTCCTTGAGCGATTAACAAAGAGGTCGGGAAGCCATACAACTAGGTCACCTTCCTTTCCTAGAGCCAGTACGATCTTGTCAATGCCCCCGCCTCCCTTCCATCCACCTTCCTTGGCCCCTCCGGTGCCTCCCCAGCCCTCTCCCCCCGTGTAGGCCTACGTGACTGGACCCGCCAGTTTCAAGCAAGGGCAGCGAAAGGAATCAGAAACACGGCACCCTTACTATCCTGCCAGAGCAGCGCATCCGGGTTGGTCCCTCTCTCACGAGAATCTACCTTAGGAAGTGTTAGTACAGTACAAGAACCCGCCGCAAAATGGACAAGACGCAGGATTGGACTCAGGAGAAAGAGCTCTGACGTGGGTCCCGGACTGCCTGGTATGTCATGTTGATTCCCCAAACCCCGCCCAAATAATTGCCAAGTTATATTAGCGACATCTATACTAACATTAAGGTTGTTTTAGCTCTACCTGATCCCTCGATACCTACTGCCGCCGAAGACCGCACTTCTGACTTTTGGCTGACAGAGCGTGATATGAAGGACGATCTGGACATGACGGTCCAGGAGGAGGAGCTGGACGAAAAGGGGAGATCTTTGATCAATTGGGTAAAGCCCATCGTATGGCTATTACCCAATGCTGAGGTCTACGAGGAGTGGGAAGAGAACGAAAATGACAATGTTGACTTTGTCGATCTTTATGAGTCTGCTGACGAGGGCGGCAATGGCTCGGAGGATTCTGATGAGGTCTATGGGGAAGAGGAGGGGGATACAGAGGAGGAGGATGAAGAAAAAGAGGCGGAGGAGAGAGGGGAGGAAGAAGAGGCTGAGAAAGAGGGGGGTGGGCGGGAGGAGAGGAAGCGCTATCCTGGACATATATTAAGTCTGAGGATGAGGACATCAACATGATGGAAGTACAGGATTCCGATGAGAACTGGTTCCGCGACAGCACCTTGGAGATTGGAGAGCGCCTGCTTGGGCGGGCTATGACCCCTAACGACTTCTTTCCAAGTCCGGAAGACCAGCAAGGCGCCATTGAGCATATTGTTACCAGGAGGAAGCGGTTCCTTGCTGGCAACGCTCGCCTTATTGTTGATCTTGAGGCAGACGCGAGGGAAGACGCTGCTGAGCAAGGAATTGATCTTGAGAAAATGGATGAGATTGACCGCAAGATTGACCGCCTTGCACTCCTTCACATGCCCAACATGCGGTTCCCAAAGCATGTGAAACAGGAGCCCTGGGAATGATTTTGTTTTTTACTATCTCTTAGTCTTGCTCCTTTTCCCCTTTGTCTGTCCCCCTGCCTCCCTCTTTGACCGTTCCCCCTGCCCCCTTCTTTTCCTGTTCCCCCTGCGCCTTCTCACTCAAGAGTGGCCCCCCCCTACTATATTCTGTACTCTGACCCATTGTTACAGCCTATCTCGTTTAAAACTCCCCTTTGTAGATAATAATAGATGCATTGCGTGAAGTTGCCCTTTGCTGCATAATGTGTTGTATCTGAAGCTGCTATAGTTTATAAGAATTGAATAATGTCATTACATACAGTGCGGCCAACTACGTAGGCCAAAATCTATACGCCCATATTCATATGCACAAAGCCAAATGCCCAAAGTATACGCACAAAGATATATGCCCAAAGCCATACGTACAAAGATATATGCCCCAAGCCATACACCCAAGACATATGCCCAAAGACATATGCCCAAAGCATACACACAAAGATATAGGCCCAAAGCCATACGCCTAAAGACATACGCACAAAGCATACGTACAAGCCATATGCCTAAAACCATACGACCTAATTCATACCAAATGCATAAGCACTCTAAGGTGCTATTCAAATCCAACACTTCCCTATCACTAGTATAATTAAAGAATCTAAACGGTCACGATAATATGCCTATGTATTTGGATAAGCTAGTCTAGGTGGTCTGCCGGATAGAATTCTATCTTAGTTAAACTCAGAATCTACAATTGCACAATGAACAACACCTATAATAACGCCAATACTCGTATTTCCACTACGCATCATTTTCATTGAATGGACTGTAGCACAAATGTAGATTCCTGCCTTTAGGCCAACAAGAATCTCATCGTATTCTGCGTTGTCACAATCCAAGAATCCTGATACCATCTCCTTTCCCTGGAGCTCCACGTTTTCCCACTTGTCCCCATGGATTTTGGTTCCCAACCAATACGTCCTACCCAATACTGGAGTACGTATTCTAACCTTCGGATAATCCATCACAGCTGCCATATAGTAGTATGAACAAGGTGCAAGGATTGAGCATTGTTGGATAGTTGACTTACAAAAGAATCGTATCACTTTATGACCCCAGGCAATTGAGTAGAGATAAGAATGTGAAAACAAGGTTGGTCCAAGGTCACTATAGTTGTCCACCGAGCTCTGGAGAACATTCTTCATCTCAACAAAGTTATGGTTGATCCGAACACCGACCTTTGCACGAAGCCGTGGAAGTAGAATAACATCGGGTTCGGTGTACCCTATTGGACTGGTTCCAGTAACAATGTGGCTCTTGATACTCTCCGTGATTTGAATGATGAGACTGGATACTGTGGTTGCAGAGTCGTGGTGCTTAGGTAGTAGGGAAAGGAGTTTGAAATAAAGATATAATATAGAATGGTTGGTAGCGACCGGCAGGAGAGTACTCGAGAGCAGCAGATGAACTCTTGAATGGGACAACAGTGGAATAATCAGCAATTCAAACCTGGAAGCTCCTGTTAAGCCCAGCCACTTATATATTGAGCTAATCTATATCAAGTTTGACAGTGCAGCCAAAGAACATATTATTTATGTAAATTTACAAAAGCCAGAACGAGAAGCTATTACTCTGAACCCAATTCTGGGACCAAGCGCTATGTCATTTTTCCCCTCACCAAACAGTGGTTGGGATGACACTGCTGAAAGATTTCCAAGCTAGAGACTCAGCCTTCAATTTTATAACCCAAATCGAACACTTTTATGATGACCCGGGATTCCAGTGTTCTAAGTTCTAACATTCCCACAATCTGCCCACCTCTAACCAATTTGACTGCCCTGCCTCCATTTGTCCACTCGAATCCACGTAATTTTAACCAGTATCGCGACGCAATCCTTGGTGACCGGCTATTAGCCCAAGGTTAGTCTATATCTCACAATTAGCTTTTACAGTAGTGGTAATATAGGTATGAGTTCTAGCTTGGACAGAACATAGTAACAGCATACAGAAAAAGAAGTCAGCTGTCTTTTGGTCAAAGGATATGCACCAGATGTCGATTGGTTCATTTGGACCGAATATCGAGGTCTGAAACTCTGGAATTGGAACTGGCTCATGTGGCGTGGTAGTCATTGTCATTGCAGATACAGAGAAAAGAGCGGATACTGATTGGTTAGATATAGCAGTCTTGTAAGTTCATGAGGAGTGGTGGCTAGGTAATGGGCAGTCTCGTTGCATGGGACGGGGTTTAAATACAATGATTATAATCGGGAATCACAATTGGTCACTTGGAATGCACAACTGACAGAAGTACCATACTACATATTTCAGCACCAACTTCTTTCCATTCGAATTGCTTCGAATCATTGCGCAAGCCCCAGAGTATTCTGGCATGTAGATTTAATTGGAATATTAGGTTGCTGCATAGGGTGAAGGCATTGTATGAGAGTGCTCACTTGGGATTAGTGAATTCAGATAAATGCTCTAATACGGTTATGTTGAATTATATGCCACTTTACCATGTGTTTTGATCACAGCTCCGGATTCAGACTAGAATAAACTTAAAGCTCATTCATAGTTTATCCACTATCCAACTCTCAATTCGGGTAGTTCTTGCTGAACTCCATACCATAATATTTACGAAATAATTCATGCGTGATTATACGTACAAAAGTCATACGCACAAATTATACTCCCAAAAGCCATACGTACAAGTCATATACACAAATCCATATCATCAATTGCCACAACTATTAGTATACTCAAAAGATGCATATGCAGGTAAATTCAATCACAGAATAATATCCAGACCAGGTTCTTAGTTTAGTAGCTCAGACAGTATCTTATAACAATGGTTCATTGCCCAAATCTAAACATCTTTTTGTATGAGGCATTACAATCGAAAGACTACTATTACACCAAATACCAAAAGTCGCTTCAAATCATTGAGCAATATTGTGTTATTTTGTTACTCAAAATGTCTTCACAACCAGAATCCACCACAGCTGTCAGCCTACACTCCCACTATAACAGCTAAGGGGACCACTACGGCAGCAGTGTAAGAAGCCGTCCTACCTTTCTTCGGATACACGGAAGCCCTGCCAGGGACCAGTCTCAATCTCCCTCTCTGCCATCTGTCAGATCAAGTCCATACGCGAGTGATGGCCCAGAAACACCGACTCCAAGCCCTGGGGCTAGCGCCTCTCAAGCACCTTTTTCAAGTTCCACAAGCCCTTTGCACCCCGATTCTGTTTCACTGCCACCTGGAAACCAAGATCTTGCTCGGAACATGTTCCACTTACCAGCTCCAGCTTCAGTCACGAGTGATGCAAATACATTTGAGATATTTGGAAACTTTTATCTCTATACTGAAGAATATCATAAGAGCTGGATAGATTGGTCGAAAGAAACACCAGGGTTTACGGCATATACCGCAAAATATGCTGGCAAGAAGAAGATCAGGTGGAACTCTGATCTTCAAGGCACAGATATATGGAAATACTTTCAGTAATGTGCCGACTACTCAGGTCGTGCCATTGGTACACCACGGGTGATGTGTATCATTTGCAGGAAGGTTCTCGCTCACCCAAGCGGCACAGGCACCAGCTCGATGCACGATTACAACAAGTCCTCCGCATGTCAGAAATCTAGAAAGTTTAACGGATTTGACTCTGGAAGTTCACCTGGGACAGATGTCCTTACACTATTGCAAAAAGGAACAAAAACTGGAAATCGGCACAGGATAATTGATCTAGTAATACCAATGGACTTCAAATAGCACGTTTTCCAAGAATACTTCCCAAAGGCCTTGCAACAAATCTTGCATTTAATTGTTGAAACAACCTTGCCTTCCGCCGACCCTTCAAATATATTCGTCCAGGCATTGAAATCCCTAACCCGACAACACTGAAAAGAGACTTCAAACGGCTCGATAACTCTACTGCAGATGATATTCAAACTGGTTTTCCAGGTGACGGAAGGATTTCTCCGGCTGCCGATGCTTGGACTTCGCCAAATAAACTCGCATTTTGAGCAATCACGGCCTATTCGATCTCAGATAACTGGCAGATGAAAAAAGTGCTAATAGGGTTTGAGGAAATATAAGGATCTCACATGGGTGCCAATATGGCAGGGATCATTAATAAAGTCCTTGCTGAATATGGGATTCAGGATCGAATTCTTGGTTTCACCACCGATAGTGCTAGTAACAACAAAACCCTCACAACAGCCCTAAATGACGCGTTAGGTTCTCTGTCAATAGAATGGTCCCCAATGGAAAACCATATTCCGTGCATGGCCCATGTTGTTCAGCTTGTTCTTGCTGCATTTATGAGTTCCATCAAGGTGAAATCAAAGATTGGTCATATGCCATCTGGCTTTAAGGCAGATTATATTGATAAGGTTATGAGGTTAGATAATGGTTTTCACAAGAAAATAGAAAAGGTAATATCCAAGACCCATACTGTACAACAGTTTCACAATTTGTAAATTACACATTTCATACACATAGATTCATACGCACAGATTCATATGCCCGAAATAAATACCCTTAAGAGCAAAAGTAAGAATATGAATCTAGTGTATGATAAAGCCTAAGTTTGGAGAACAAAAGATACCTGGATTGTTGCTAGATACTATACCCGAGTCGTTGAAGAGAGAATGCTAATCTGTGTGTACATTAGCACCAGAAAATGTGTACTACTATTGGAGCTTCACCCCAGCGCCGGCAGCACTTCATTGAGATACAGAACGACAGGGTCAAGTTCTCAACTATGCTCATTGACAATGTCAAAACATGGTAGAACTCGACTCTAAACATGTTGGAGAGATCTGTACGGTTGTGTGAATTCATGAAGGATTGGTTACAACTTTATCCTGAGTTTGCGCCGCTGTGGTCCACCCCCGAAGAATGGAAACAGATTGAGTACATCTTGGAAGTACTTCAACCTATCTGGTTTTGGATCCTATGGATGTTGAAAACACGCTGAGTCGCGATTCACCGTGTATTCCAAGTCCACACAGACATTTTTGATCATTTAGAAACACAAATTGCAAAGTTGGAACGCAAGAGGATGCAGTGGAAGGTTAACATTCATGAAGGTTTGCTGAGAGCAAAACTAAAGGCAGCAGTTTATTATGGTAAAACTGAAAATCCAAGAGGCCTTCTGTTTGGTGTTAGAGCTTGTCTCAACCCATATTTCAAACTAGACCTATTTCGTGAATGGGATTTAGATGATGCTGCTGGTGAGACTGATTATGAGAAGTCATATAAAGAAGAGTTTATTGCATATTACGATCTTCACTACCGACCAATGAATGCCTGGTGTCCAGATACACTAATTCTACAGAGCGGTCTAAATAGTCAATCAAAGCATCTTCACGGATCAAGATCAATAACAATTGTAGTCAAAGAGGCACTCGCGTATATTGAATCAGAATCTGAGGTTGAACCTCCGGAGCCAACCACTGGAGCCTCGGGTTCCTTGGCTGACACAAACCCAGCTGGGATCTTTTACGAGGCGAACATACTAGAGTGGTGGAAGATTAATGCGGAGAGATTCCCCAATTTAGCTCGGATAGCTAAGGATATTCTTGTAGTCTATGGAGGTAGTGTTGGTGTTGAATGGGTATTTAGCATGGCAAGAGATGTGGTTCCGTATCGTCGATCCCGATTGAAAAGCAGCACAATTAGAGCCTCGATGCTTGTGAAATCAGATGAGCACGAAGAATTACGGCGCGAGCTAGCAAATTATGACAGCGAACGAGAGGCAGCTCGGTTGGAAGAAATGGCAGCAATTGAGGATTATAGTGGTTGGGCAGATAGGGAGGACCAGAGTGATGAAGAGGGTTACGACTGTATTTTAGATGATGACAAGTCACAAAAAACGGACACAGCATGGTCATTTGTTGATCAGGATGGAAGAAGGGCGTTTGGAAAAGAGCCAAGGCCTATCCTACCCGATTGCGGCTTGGTTGAATCTCAATATGCACGCCCTCCACCAGATAAAGGTCAACATGATTGTGACCAATTGGCAGGTTCGGAAGAGTCAGAGGATGACTATGGAATCTGGGACAGTGCGGTAAACATGGATGTTGGGTCTGACACTGAGGAAGAATCCCAGGAGGAAGAGCCTGAGATTGAGGAAAGAGTTAGTGACCTTGGGAGGAGTGACGAGGTGGACAACATAGATGTTGCCAGGATAGAAATTCCAAATGGCGGGCAGGAAGAGGTTTGCCCTGAGGTAGATGTTAATCAGGAAGCTCCTGAGTCAGTTCCTATGGTACTACGGGTAGCCCAGAGAAGAGGGCAGGGTGGTAAGGGGATTGGAGTTACAACAAGAAAGCGTGCTGGGACAGGTGGGAAAGCAAAGAAAAGGTCCCGATTAAACTAGGTTAAAATCCGCTTGGAAATAGTTCTGCATTCACAGAATTCGGTTAAGGTGATTAGGCTTCAAGTGTAAAGTAGTGTTATTGCCACTGGGACATACCTACCAACAGTAGGATGTACAAGTAGGAAGACATATGTGGAGCATAACAGAGCAGTAAACAACAAGTGAACGATATAAGTAAGTTATATGATCGCAATGTATACGGTCAGAAATGCTATGAATATAAATCATACGCCTTAAATTATATGTGGAGCAATAATATAAGCCCAAAATTATGCGCAGGAAATAATCGTAAGCACGAAGTTACATGTTCAGACATGCAGTAATAATGTTGGAATCATATGCACGAAATTATATGTATAGTTCATACATGTAAAATCATACACCCAGGAAATCATACACCGAAAAAATTGTAACAGCTGTTGTAAATAGAAAAATTATGACGTAGATAATATATACTTACCAGGAGGTTAGTTGCTACGGTTTCAATCCGTCATGTGACCTGTTCGCTAACTACTCTTGTACAACCCCTATTTCCTATTCCCCTATTCCCCTATTCCTGGGCATTCCTCTCCTGTTCCCACATTCCGCTACAAACGCAACTACAGGCACTCGCATACCGCGCAGCGAACAGCACATGAGTACGAGAACTTGACACAAAGAACTCCTGTACTACCCTCTAGATATACCATAGCCATTGTTCTATACCAAGCGCCCTTTATTATATCCTGCTTTGAGCTGGAAGGGAGCTTGCTTTGAGCAAGTTTGGGTGGTTCAAAAAGACTATGAGCGGGTTATTAAAAGAGGGGAAAAAGGGGGCCATGAGGGAGAAATGGAAGTGGGAACGCCAAAGAAACAAGAAGAAGCAGGTTCAGGAGACCCCTATAAACATTGATGAGGGTGAACGTATTCCGAATTCGGGCACAGCGAAACGTAAGATATCATCCATGGGTATTTAATAAAGTTCTATTCATACATTGAAAGAATATACTTATCTCTTTATCAATTGTATTAGATCCCCAGCTACCTATCCTGTGGCTCAATGGCAAGATGCTATACAGTATGAAACAGAATATTCGCCAGATGTTGATTAAACCCAAACATCATGTAACATATCATCAATATGCTGATTTTGATGTTCTGGACGCAATCCTTTCCAGGCCTAAATGTCAGGCAGACTCCAACTTAGAAGACAACTTTGAGGAAGAAAGTGAGCCAAAATTGCAACTCGTCACGGGCAACATTGTGATAATAAGGGACAGGGAATTAATTAATGATACTTGTAGTTGTAAATAAGCTTACACGGTGGTTAAATTATGATTAGGTGTTAAGATCGCTCGTCGATCTGTCTTATCTCATTAACTCACAACAGGCAGCGATTCCTTGTGGTATACTTATCGTATACTGCTCTCAAGAGTTGCATTCAACTCTTAAGTCTTATAGTATTAACTATGTTGCTTATGAGGATAGGAAAGATATTCATTAAAGAGTAAAAGTCTTTATATTTGTAAAGTTATAGATAGGAAATAGCTTAGATGGTTGCGTGAAGAGCTATCTACCTTGTTTTTTTTTTTTTTTTTAACTCGTAATTCTTATTTAAACTATTGGGGCAAGAGGTCGCATGTAGCAACTAGGCTATGGTGGAAGAAACCCTTAAAACAACCTGCACAAACATAATAAAAACCAAACCTAACAATAACAAACTTCGCTGTCCAAACCACAAAGGAAAATATCAAAAGAAAACCTTCGACACTGCACTCTATAGGTTACTATAACCAAACGTATAACCATCAAAATAACCAGAAATCTGCAATGAAAGAAATTTTTCCATCTGATGACGTCAAGGGCGAGTTACATGTAGTGGTGGGTGGGTTTAGAGCGTCTCCTACTGTGTGTCTGATGAAGAGGGAGAGGACCAAGGTAGGCCGGACGGGGTAAGGTGGGATGAGCTGCTGCAGTATGAGGAGGGGGAGCTAGGTGCCCTGGGGCCTTTGGCGTGGGGAAGGGGGGTGGGTACGGGTGACGGGAAGTTGATCCTGGCGATGCAGATGAATCTTGCTAACTCAACTAGGAGGTGGGTTGATGTCCAAAGAGGTGCGGAGAGGGCTACTGATTCAACAGAGGGCATATGAATAGCACGGAGGGCGGCTGTGGCAGGACACTCCAGGATCGCATGTTGCATATCCTCTGAGGGGCCAAGGCACCTAGGGCAGGAGCGGGAGTGGTCCGCAGGTGCTGACCATGACGTGTGGTCGGCGAGGTAGCTGTGGTGTGAGCGCATTTGATGAATTTGCCCCGCAATGAAGTGATCTAGGCCCATGATAGAATGTGGGGTGGTGGAGAAGGTCGGGGTGTAGTAGGGGGGGAAGCGGAGGTCAGCCCACTCTTTGAGGGAGAGGGAGTTGATCTTGGATCAGATGGCGAGGTAGCTAATGACGGGGTAAGAGTCTTCGGGGAGGATGCGAAGGGCAGGCTGGGCGGGGAAGGAATGGGGATGGGGGTTGAAGGGAGATATGGTATGGAGTAGTAGGTCGATCGGGAGGTGGGTGGTAGCACCTGGGCCGTGGTTTGGTTCCGCCAGCCAGGAGCGGGGGCCATAGGCTCCTGACCTGGAGGGTATATGGGACCGGCAAGAGTAGGGGGTGCGGTACCGGTCCCAGGAGGGGAAGAGAGGGCTTGTTCTGGCAGTAGCTGAGTTGACACGAGGGGAGGAGCACGAAATACGCAGGGCGGCCAGGCGGCGTTTTCTTGCGAGGGCCAGGTGGAGGGGCAGAATGCAGGCCTCTGTGGAGAGTATGTTAGTGGAAGTGGACGTGAACAGGTTAGTGGTCCACCTTAACACCTTGTTCCATAGGACTATCAGTTTAGAGAGTGTACCTGCAGTTGGAATAAATACGTCTGCTCCGTAGGTGAGGATAGGGAATATGAGGGTGGTGACTAGTCGCTGGTTCATCTGGGGGGGGAGGCCTTTTCCTGGCGGGGAAAGTTGTTGAATTATGGCCAGTGCCCCCTGGGCGAGCGCTAGTCGTTAGAGAAAATGGGGGGATGTGTGGAGTGACGGGGTAAACCAGAAGCCCAGCCACCTTAAGAGGTGAGATGGGGGAAAGGTTTGTCCTTGTATTGAGATAGCGTTGGTGGCAGTGGGGGTGCGTTGTTGCTTGGTTCGCCAGTGAATAAGTTCGGTCTTCGCGATGGAAAAGCTAACGTGGAGGTGGGAGGCGGTCTCTAGGAGGTTATCGAAGATGGAGGTGAGGGTAGCAATATTTTGCTGGTAGGAGGAGGAGCCAGTAGTGATTGCAATGTTGTCAACATACGACAGTATGAGGCCTTTGGGCAGGGAAGCGTGGAGGGTTGATATGTATATAAGGAACAAAAGTGGAGAGATAGGGGAGCCTTGAGGGGCTCCAACTGAGACAGGTTCCATAGTCCCTGGCGAGCCTTGGAAGACCAGGGCGCAACTACGGTCTTGTAGGAAGGACGAGACCCAGCTTGATAGGTAGGGAGGGACTGCCTTGGACGACAGCATGTCATGAAGGATCTCGGAGCGGATGTTGTCAAAACCTCCTTTGATATCTAGAAATAGGGACGAGACTATTAATTTGGCTTTTTGGAGGGCACGGACTTCATTGGATATGACAAGTGCAGTGTCTGTTGTGGATAGAAGGGCAAGGGAGTCACACTGATGGGGGTGGATTAGTCCTAACCGCCTGGCCATGCTGGCTAGCCGGAGGGCAGAGATTCTTTCCAGTATCTTGGAGAGGGTATGTAAGAGGACGATAACCCGGAAGGAGGAGGGTGAGGTATAGTCTGTCATTCCCAGCTTATCCAGTACTATCCCTCGTGCTTTCTTGAGTGATGGAGGGTGGTGGCTGTAGGCAAGGAGCGGGGAGAGGAGGGAGGGTATGATTGACTGGTTGGCAGAGTGAACTTGTTTCAATACTCCGTAGGGTATACTGTCTGGACCAGGAGCAGAGGTATTGGATGAGGCGCAGAGGGCAGCAGAGACCTCTTCTATGGTGATTGGGTTGAAAGAGGGGTTGATGCATATGGGTTTTGGGCTAACAGGGAGGGGTGAGTGAAAGAAATGGTCTAGTAGGGCTTTATTGATGAGGGTGGGATCGTCGATGCCAGGAATGGAGGGGAACCTGGGGGGAGGCCTTACGGCTGCCAGCTTTTTGGCTGTCCAGATGGTTGACTTGTCGACTTTTGCGAGGAAGGATGACCAGTGCTTTGTCTTGGCTTTTTTGAGTTCGCGGTGGTAGGAGGATCTCGCCTTATAGAGCTCTAGGTGGTGTACGGGCAAAGAAGGGTGGGCTCTGGCCGATCGCTGGGCCCTGTGTAGTCCTTTTCTTAAAGCGGTGAGGACAGGGGACTACCATGGTTTGGAGTGGGAGGAGAGTCTTTTCAGGTGTGTGTTGGAGGAGAGGATATGGGAGATCCGGGAATAGTTAGCATCGAACCAGGCATCTAGTGAGGCGGCTGAGGCCTCAGATGGAGGTTGAGGAAGATGGATAGTTTTGAGATGGGGAGTGATGTCCTCCCATGCGGATTTGGCCCAGTTGAGCTTGGGAGGCGGGGGGCGCCGAAGGGGGGTGGACAGTTTTATGGCTATGGGAACATGATCCGACCCTGTGGAGGGCCATGTGACGGACCAGGAGTCAAAGTATGGGAACAGGTGGGGGTTCGCAAAGGAGAGGTCAAGAATGCTGGGCCGGGAGGTGCCGCAAAAAGGAAAGCGTGCAAATTCCCCTGGGGTATGGAGCAGGGAGAATCCGAGGTCTGAGGCCTTTTCAAGGTAGGGGGAGGAAAGCCTAAGCTCAGAGGGGGAGGACTCTCTAAGAGGGTCGGCAAGGGGGTGGCATATGTTGAAATCACCAAGAACCAAGGTTGGGATGTCTGAGTCTTGGAACCAGTAGTTTGGGGATAGAGTGCGAGTGAGGCCTGTGGGGCCCGAGGTGGTGGAGTAGCCGTTCACAACTTGGAGGGTGGTGAGCGTTCTATTAAACAGGCCGCCAGGGGAGTGGACTTTCAATATCCCCATGTCTGAGGTGGGGAAACTTGAAGTGATGCTGGTGGCTTCATTGAGGGACTGTGCTACGTAAAACACTGTCTTGGGAGGGGTTGGAGGGGATGTAGGGG
>QLOI01001131.1:0-44904 GCA_003313605.1 Tuber umbilicatum
GACCGTCATAATTAGAATTAGCACTGTGTCCAGGCGGATCTCCCCCCAATGCCGGAGATTGATCAAACCGTTGTTCTTAACAGGGAGATATGTGATATCGTGCCCCTTGTCTTGCAAAGATCGGCACAAATCCAACACACACTCGTGCTCTGGCTGCAATGCGATGATATACTTCTTAGACTTGTAAAACCTTGCGCCATACTTGATCAACATATCGTTCAACCCCATGGCTCCAAAGGAAAATAATGTAATCTCCTTTGGATGGGCTCCGTTGAGCTTTGAAACATGCTCACGTGCAATATCGATTACCTTCTTTGTTTGCCAGCCAGAGGCATGCATGCGTAGATGAGGATTTCCGTAGAGACCGGTATAAATGGGAAGTAAAGCATCGAGCATGCAAGGGTCAGTAGGAGTTGTAACTTGGATGTCAAGGTAGATTGGCCACAATCCCTGGGTCATTATGGCGGTTTGCTTGAGAATACCGATTTGCCACAGCCGTTAGTTCCCCAATCGTTGCATGAGAAATACAAAATGAAAGGGAAAAGGTGACTTACCGGTAGGAGGGGAAGTCATCACATCCACAGTTAGACCATCCCCAACACTAATCTCTGCGGGCTTGCGTCCAGTCTTATTCATCAAATTACTCGCATTCATTTGTCCATTCTCAGCACCTACTTGTACAACTGCCTCCCCATCCTTCACGCTTGAGGATATGAATCCTCGGCGCAATCCCCTCTGTAGGGTTGCAGCAGGGCTGAGTGAAGTATGAGAAAAGCTCGCAACACATCGAACAATCTTGGTGGCTATCGTCATAGTGCAAGAGCTAAAGGATCCTGAAACCTCCTACAGGGATGTGGATATGAGATGGCAGAGGCGGGAGGTAAATGCCGGGAAAGAGTTAAAAATTGCGGGTGTGAGGTTTTTTTTGGAGCTTGGGAGGTGGTGGGGGGGAAAAGGATTTATTCTGAATGGGTTAGATGGGGGGGCTCATACAGCCTCTGGTCGAAAAAATCGGGAATTGTGGAAATGAAAAATTCAAAACACGGTTCTTCGATTGGCTCGAGCTCACCGAGCACTCCAATCAGAACCTCAGAAGCTGTTTCGTCATTTCCCGATTTTTTCCACCGGGGGCTGTAATAATGTCACGTGAATGAAACAACGACTTTTTTCCCTTGCTGTGCAACAGGCTCGAAACTCATAGGGAAAAATTATCTTATGAGTCCATTTCAGTCACCAGTAACATAATAGTTTTCTAGAAGGGTAGGCAAGTGCTCCTGATAAGCTGGTCCTTACAACGCAGGATACAGATAAGTACCCGAGAATATGTTTTGCTACAAGACAAGGATTTTTTATAGGTTAACTCAAATTAACTATACGAAAACATATTCCCAGGTGCCTGTGCCGCTAGGAAGGGCCCCTCAAGACCTGGAGAAGAGTTAAAATAAAAATCACGCCATGGCTGTTTACAGGTGAGCCTAAACAGATATGTTATGTGTGGGCATAGGACTTGTCCTGGCACACGATTTCGTGGTGTAGTTGGTTCTACACCACGTTGCGAGCAAAAAACATTGACTTCTCACCTACTAAACCCAAAGTAGCCACTATTCGTGGGGGTTGAGCTGCACACCCCCCTCCTAGGACTGCTGCTCTACTTTTGCTCACCCCCGGACACCCAGTACGTTCCCCCAGAGCCCAAAGGCAATCATGTGAGCCAAAACCCAATGGAAAGTATAGACGAGATCTGAACCTTGGTATTAGAGGCCCTATAGCAGGTTGACAAAAAATACAGTGGACTATTCCTGCTACCTAGGATAACATTTGAGGCCAGGGAAAACGTTCGGAAGCTGGCGGATAGTCCTCCATTCATCGTGTTCATTCAGCAATGGATTTGGATACCCTATAGGAGGGCACAGTATCTCTTACTGGCATCACCCCTTCCATTCGTTATTAACCATATTCAACAAAATCACAAAACATCACTCGACAAACACTTATTTTCCAATGTTGAAAATATTCGATACGGAGGTAATGATAAGTGAAGAGGGTTTTACGTAGCGGAGTGGAGTGGCACAGGTGAATGTGCCAAGGTCATGTTAAGTAGCAGTAGAGACTATGTTTTCGTTCTATGTACATATCGTAGGGCACAGCGGGACGATAGGCAAGGGTGCAGGCTCTCGGAAGGAGTGTGTAACCAGAACCAGGTGCATTCCTCCACTGTTTCTTGCTCAGCAAACATATTAGTAAAGCTCATTCAGGTTAAGCGGTTCATAAATATCTTACTGGAATGGTTTAGAATTTGAGTGGAATCCATTGCATGCGCTGGCTCGTTTTACTAGCAGAAAGGAAATTCATGAGCGCCATTAAATTTATCGTAATTAAGCCGTGATGGGGATGAAGAAGAAACAAGATTTTTGTAGGGGGTGGATGTCGGATGAGTTGTTGTGACCTTTTCTCTGGATTAGCCTCTTGAACCTTAACCGTGCCGTGGGAGTGCCGTCAAACTTCGAAGGTCGCCTAGCATCTTTGGAAGTGGCAGGAACCTTGGCACGGTTAATCATTTTGGGTATACTGAGCGGTACGGATTTCTGAAGATTCTATCGTGGTGTAGTTGGTTCTACACCACCTGATGGCAGGAAAAAAAAAAAAAGAGTCCCACTCAATCCAACTTCGGCTGAGCCTCACCCCTTAACCTGTTTTCAGCCACCGGTTTTCATTGCTCCACCGCTTAACTGAAAAAGGTATTATATAATCGGTGGTTTATCTTTAACTAGGGGGGGTCTGGCCCGTTGGTTGGTTGGGTTGTCAACTTTTGTATAAGTGAATCTACTCCTTTAATATCATAGGTGATATTTGAAGGAGTCAAGTGAGATCGTCTTGCCTATCACCGCGGTTAAAAGTGAAGTGAAATTCGGTATATACAGGCAATGGGATACATACATCGAGTGATCAATCATGGTCAAACTAAGAAAGGTTATGATTAAGCAGTACCCTATCGCTCATGGAGTAAATTGATGAGATCAATAGTAGGATTGTTGCTTGGTCAAGCTGTAGTTGTGGGGCTAACCCTGATTATCGCAGTTCTCCGATATGATCTAGTTATGTGGGACATTGTCATGAAGGCACTGCGAAAGTTTCCGGAAATGTGGAGTTTAGCTTGGCGGAAACCTGCGTTGGACTTCTAGCTAAAAGGCGCCAAGCCTGATTTCCACATTTCCGGAAACTTTTGCAGTGCGCAAGTAGACTACTGTACTCGTACTAGTACTCTCCACAAAAATGCGGCTGAGTATGTCACTATCACAAATTTGCAAGAGCTAGCATGGGTTGCAGGTTGGGATGGTGCAAGTGATCAAACAAGGCCTACTCTAGCACGTGAAGTATGAGACACCTAAAACCCACCCCTTAGTTACTATGATACTTGTACTTGTACCTCCTAGGAGCATTGGAAGGCACCATTTCAGACTCCCAACACTACCGTATCCAATCTTGCCCCAGAAAAGCCAACGCCCATTTCTTGGCGAAAAACCGGATAGTACCAGATAATACGGTACCAGTATTGGATGTCTAAGCCGACCCAGCCGCGCCTAGAGTCCAGTGCGGTAAACGCCACAAATTCCGATGTGCATAGGAATCGGGCGGCTGGAGGGACTCATTCGTAGTCTTTCTAATCAATTGAACCTTGTGTCCCTGGGGTCTGAATTCAAGTGGTGCTGGTGGGCTGGGAGTGGGATTTTTCATGAGCACCCGGGTCGGCAAACAAGGATAATATATTACTTGTATTAGAAAAAAGGTTCCAAATAACACCCATTCTACATTCCATCCCATTTAAACGAGACAACAGCCATGGTTTGTTAAAAGGGTTCTAATTACAGATAGGACCTCAGAGTGCGCCCGATTGCTAAGGGAATTTATGAACAAACAGTGCTAAATCCCGGTAATACAAAGCATTACGGTTCCCGAGGTGCACATCGCCCGGCCACTTACTCTTGCTTCAAGAGTGATCCCCCGTTGCATTGGAACAGCTAAATAGCTCAAACTCCATTCTTTCAGCAGCTTTTGGTCTCTTCTGAATCTCGCCTATCCTGTTAGAGCTAGTCGGGAAATCGGTCTCAAAAGAAGGCTCTCTAGCACCCTTCATATTAACGAGGACTGCCTGGCGAAAGTGCTAGCGTAGGAGGGCACTAACTGGCGGCTGCGGATTACCCATAAACGATTGGTCCAGATGACTACTGGCGATGTGATAGTGCGACTAGTGGATACTAGAGATAAAGGATAAGGTTTGCAAGGCATTGAGACAACATAGTGTCACACTGTGATGATTAGGAAATGTTAGAAGCATGAATGTTTCTGGGCTATAGGAAACCAGTCTCGAGGGAAACTATTTAAGGGCATTGTTAGAAATGAAAGTGTGGTAGCATATTGGAAAGGAAGATAAGACGGGGGCGGCACAGCGCGAACGGAGATGTAAAGAAACAATTTTGTATACTGTACGAGTACATATAGGACACCTTTGGCAATGTAGAAGAGATAGGGCTCCCAGTTACTCCCCCAAGCTCATACCGGAAATTTATTACTCATTGCATTCGCAGCCTAGTCTTAACTCAAGTGCGATCCCCCTTTGCATTCAAGCGACCAAAAATCTCAAACTCCATCCTCTGCGCAGCTTTTGGACCGATCATAATCTGGCCTAGCATGTCTGAACCAGGCGGGAAATCTGTCTCAAAACAAGGCTCGCCAGCCCCCTTCATATTTACGAGGACTGCTTGGTGAAAGTGCCAACGGAGCAGCCGATCGTCCGGGCGAAGCGGATTCTTGAGGAAGCGTTGATCTAGTTGTCGGCCAGCAATTCCGTAGCTGCTAGCAAACGGTGTGAAGCAAACGATCTTGTGATCGTCCTAAAGAGCTATTAGTTGCGAGTGGCAGAGACACTTCAATCACAGGCTAAACGCACATCTGGGTTGATTGACAACTCATAAGAATCAAACAGTGCGTGCATATCTCGGGTGAGCAATATCCCATTCTGCACAGAGTTGATGGTTCCATGGCACTTAGAGGCCGGCGGAGCGGTAATCCATCGGCCGAAATTAGATTCGTTCCAGTGCTCCTCGTATGCTAAAGGAAACACATGAGCGGCTTCGAAGGTTGTCCAATGAGTAACACCCGATATTACTGCTGGCCTGCCAGTGATAACGCATCGCTCATCACGGTTACGCACAGATTCAAAAAACGAATCGACACGGGTTCCGGAGTACAACGAAAGGGTACGAAGTAGAGGGACCCCATTGGTGACAGCGATAGAACCTATCACGAGTGAGTGGTAGTCGATTACTGGAGCATAAAGGGCACCTACCATTCGTAACAATGTAGTAATTACCTGGCCGAAGTGGTTGCTCATCCTTCTCAACGAGTTGTTGGATACCGTCTTGTAGGTCAAAACTAGCGGTAAAGGTGCAGATAATATCCACTATGGAATACAGGTTAGCGTTGGTGATACCCGGTGCGACCCAGAGACCTCCGAGCACGGTATCGCGATCGTTGGAAGCGTAGATGTGGGTATTATGCCATGCTGAGCGATTGGCGGGCTGGACGTGTGCGATCCTTTCTTGGTCTGTTGGTGCCATCGCCTGAGGTCCGAGTACGAATGGGAGGGATGTCGAGACCAATGGAGAAGGAATGTTTGTGTCGATGGGAGGAGTAGTTTCATTGGCAAAGGAGTCTAACCCGGACGTAGGATACCCAAACCGCCGAGCGGGTAACCCTTGCTTATATAAGCACAAAAAACTTTCGATTTTGGTCACGGTACTTGCGCACTGCCAAAGTTTCCGGAAATGTGGAGTTGAGCTTGGCGGAAACCTGCGTTGGACCTCTAGCTAAAAGGTGCCAAGCCCGACCCCCACATTTCCGGAAACTTCTGCAGTGGGTAAGTAGAGTGTGTGCGCCAAGAGACCTAATATCCGGTTCCCCTTGATAGTGCCGAATTCCCCCACATTTCGCTAAAATGTAAACTAAAAAATAAGCTTCGCACTTTCTCGAGTGATATCAAAAGCATTCCAGATCTAGTTATGATCCAGTTTATTTTTTCCATCAACCGGAACACTAAACCAGATATGATTAAAGTCTAGTAGCTACGAGGTAATGCACTGGTTGATATTTATAAAGGAGCATCTTTATAAAGGAGCATCTGGAACGGTTGGGATGACATTACACCTCTTAGAGGTTAAATTTGCCAATTAAAGAAATCTACTGAATTCGCACTATCAACACTGCAGGGGATAACATCCTTAAGCGCAAGCCCCCACTTCAATTGCAGTGCCCGAGCCCGAAAACACCATTTTCTCCCCAGCTTTTTGATGGCTCATAATCTGACCTGAACCGGGCTGAAATTCCACCTCATAACAAGTCTCCCCAGCCCCTTTCATGTTGACCAGAACAGCCTGGCGAAAATGCCAAGAGAATAGCTCGTCGGGGGGGCGAAGTGGATCATCGAGGAAGCGTTCATCAAGATGTGTGCCGGCGAGTCCGTAGCTGCATGCCAAAGGTGTAAAGCAGACGATCATGTGGCGCTCCTAAATAGAGATTAGCTATGAACACCACAAACATGTCAAGCTCAGGTGAAGCATACACGGGGATTGATCGATAACTCATAGGAATCAAACAGTGCATGCATATCTCGGGTAAGCAATATTCCATTCTGCACTGAGTTGATTGTGCCATGCGACTCAGAGGCTGGCGGAACGGTGATACAGTTCCTTAAATCAGAGCTATTCCAGTGCCCCTCATATTTTAAAGGAAACACATGAGCTGCTTCGAAAGCACGGAAAAAAGTAACACCATCAAGTACTGCTGGCCTACCAGTTACTACGCATCGCTCATCCCGGTTACGTACAGCCGTGCAAAATGCTGCAACATGGTTTCCGGACTGCATCGAAATTTGACGAAACAGAGGGGCTTCATCGGTCATAGTAATGGTACCTATTGCCGGTGAGTGACAATCAATGACCAAATCATACCGGAAACTTACCATCAGTGAAAACATAGTACTTCCCCGCTGCAAGTGGGTGCGTATCGTTTCTATCAATTGCTCCCTCTCATCTTGTATGCTGAATGTATCTGTGAAGGTACAGATAATCTCTATCATGGAATAGAGATTTGCATTGCTCATACCGGGTGTCACCAAGAGGCCTCCAAGCACAGTTTCACGATCGTTGGAAGCGTAGATGGAGGCATTGCGCCACGATTTGCGAATACGGCACGGGATGCGCTGGAGAGTGCCTTCAGCCGTTGATGTCATGGTTGTAATGCAAGGTAGGAAAGAAAGAGGTGTTTGAGTGGATAGAAAAAGGGCGTGGTACCCTTGGCACCTAGGAGGGAGAAAAGAAGGGGTTACGGAGGTACAGCATGTAAGTTTTGTAGGTTCCACAAACGGGACTGCCACCCTCAACCCCCGTGTAACCTACGAGACTTACACGCTGCACCACGTAATAGACAACCGGGAAACAACAAACACGTACTAACCCGAAATGAGTAGCGGATAATTTATGCTTAAGCATAAAAAATAAAAAAAAACTCGATTTGAGCAGGGCTTTATTAACTGTGCCAAGGTTGCGGGAGCAACCTTAGGCACGACGAAACTGCAAGAAAGAAAAAAAAGTGAAGGTTAGGGTTACAAAATTACTGGTAGGTAATCCCTGTTCGTCACATGCTCCGTTTCGTCGCCGGTATGGTGAGGACTGTAGCCACTACCTCTTTTGGGGATGGCGGACTGTTCGATTTCTCGTGTATCGTATTTACTCGGTCGATTCGCCAGCGCCGCTGGTCGCAAATCTCAGGATTCAGGAACAAGAATACTTAAGAAGGATTAGTGATTTCCTGACATAGTATGGCATGAGTGATTTGGCTGTGTTGGATCTCATTAATCGGCTTTCGCAATTCTATTAACTTGCTAGACTAAACCAATCTTGAGCGATGTCGTGATATACAAGGATATTTGATGACGCTAGAAATCGACCGAGCAAATACAGTACTCAAGTACCGGTGTGGGGTAACTATTTTATTTGTCCCCTAGTCGGATGGTGTTCTGACCACGCCTCCCTTGTAGGGAAATCTCCTTGTTCGGTGCGGGTTGATGTGGTAGGAAGTAAAATTGATATCAAAGGAGAAGGAGACCAAGTACTGTAAGAGAAATAAGAGAATTAAAGGAGGGGGTGAAGTGAACCCAATTGAGAGGAGGAAAACTATACTTCAATTGCCTGTTGAGGTAGGTGTGGTTGCACTTGTCTAACTAAGAAGATCCTCCCCTGGTTTAAATACAGAAAGATGTACCAGTATAAGTACATGCCAAGCAATACACTAGCGCGCCTCCTTCCAAGAGGGAAAACTATCCTGGGACTACTCAAACAACCCTAACAAATCACCCCAGCCCACACCGGTACGGTATGATACCGGAAAAACTCTATTTCAGACCTGTGACGAATATCCTTGAAAATCGTTACATCAGCCCAGATGGTTTTAGCTCGGCGAGTTAACAGAATTGCTGAATAAAGTTAATTAGATCCAGCACAGCCATGTGACTTGGACTATACCATGTCAGGAAACCACTAGTCCTTCTTAGAAGGATTTGACTCAGAGATTGTAGATTACAGGGATGGCAGAGATGGCGGATTACAAGGGTTTTTACGGAATTTGAGTTTTTATGGTATGTTCGAAAAGATCGGTGAGATGCAACATGTGGTTTCATGGTGTAGTTGGTTCTACACCATGTTCTGGGTGGAAAATATTGACTTCTTACCCACTAAACCCAACTAAGCCAATATTGACATAACCGAGTCGCATACCCTGCCTAAGTCTGCAGCCATGGTTTCTGAAGCTCCGATAGCTACGTCACTTCCGATAGGAAATCCTGGCAAGATGAAGCACAATAATATCACACTACTCGAGTTCGAGTACACCACATTTGTACCATATTGCATTCGATCAAGTAAATTTATTTTTAGTCTCCAAGAAGAAGCATTTACAAACAAGCCTTCCCTTCACTCCTTAGCTCCTTCCTTCTTTCCCTCCTTCTCCCATTCTTTCTTGTTCCGCTCTCCATCGCCTCCGAAGAAGCGGCGAAAGGATGATAAAAAAAATGCAAAAACAGAAATTCAAAAAAGAAAGACAGCGAGACTTCCTTCCAAACTTTTTTGAGGAATGAGAGAGGAAACACCGCCCCCGTCCATGCAAATAATAGCAGATTCTCTTAAGAAAAAGAAGAAAAAAAGAAGAAAAAGTAGCATGAAAACAGAACCCAACCAGGCACCGGGGAGTGTAGAGGACAGAGGCAAGGGCCTTTCAGCTTGCCATATTCCGCTGCCCCCTCCTGTCCAATCAAAACCATGAGTGGAGTTAACCACAGAAAGCCGAACACAGACCATGAAAAGAGGCCGGAGGTGAGGAGGGAAGGAAAATGAAAAACGAAACGGCAGAAAAAAAAAAGGGGGGGGGTGGGAAACAGGGAAAAAAAAAGAGCGAATGTAACAAATTATTGTCTCAATCAACCTCATCCAAGTCCTTCCCTCCATGGCTTAAGGCAAGGTTAAAACAGTCAACTAGGATTGAATAATCCTTCAACCATCGCTTCTTGTTCTGACCCATTGTGTCAAATAGCAACCCTACCCTCTCGCTCATCTTGAATTTTCCATCGTAGGAGATCATTCTCCAATCGTCACCCATGGTGACAAATCCATAAACTGTGCCGCCGCCATTGCGATCCCACATGTCCTTCATAGCGAGAAAGCACTGCTTTCTTGCTTGTCCGAGAGAGACCTTCTTTGCTTCAACAATTAAAACATACTGCTTTTCGTTATAAGATATGCAGTCCATCACCACGAATTCCTCCATACCACTAGTATTGGAATCATTCGAGGAACTTTGCTTCTCACGAGATAAGCGTAGATTCCGCGGAGTCTTATCTTGGAACAGAGAGAGTAGGGGATATATTATCAAAACCACAATGTCATTTATGTTGGCTTCTTTAAAGTCGGGATCGGCCTCGGTTGGGTATCCTGCAACCTTTAGGTAATCTACCAAGCCTTCATAGATTTTCCTCTTCACCCTCAAAATCAAGTCTGGTCCCAATAAGACACTTTTCCCCTCTAGCATCCGCTTGACGGGAACTCCAGGTAAGTTCAAGCTGAGCTTCAATCGCTCTTCTGCTTCGGGAATCGTCATATTTGAATATGAAGTAATCCACTTGCGGTTTCCCTTATTTGGGGCTACTACCCAGCCATTAGCAAATGATTAGTATTGGCGCAATAACATAACCCAAATATTTCACTAAACCTGCCTGTCAAGTTGGCTTCCTGAATTTCCACCCTAGAATCTTTGACAGTAGCCTTGCCCTTTCCCTTTTTCGTTTGTGCCATGATGTGACTCATTGTCCGGAAGGCCCCTACCCACCAATCAATGATCCCTTAGCATGTGTGCTGATAACCAAATGTTTAGACATCCTTCAACTTACTGGTGAATTGTTTGGGTTGTTTGTTAGGGCAGATTTTGTGTATGTAGTTGTCTCGCACAGTAGAGGAGCAGATTGAGTTCAGGAAGAAAGGTTCGGATGTGCGTGTATGCTAGTTTTTACATTAATTTTAATCAGTTACAGGCAAGAAGAGTGGGCCAGGAGGGAAGTACCTCAATCCCCTCTTGGGTAATTCTGCGCGCTTCTTCGAAACCCATCACAAATGAATGTGCCGGAGTTCCACAATGAAGACCATGTTCTTGACCCCCGCCAGGGATGGGTGGGTCGATCCTAACTTTTGGTTCACAGCGGATATAACAGGCTCCGGTATGCTCGGGTCCACAAACCCCGGCGCCGGAGACGCTCATCCAATTGACATTCCACTTGTCGACTTCGATGGGAATCCTGCCGACAGCCTGAGCGCCATTGGTATGGAAGAAGACACCCTGTTTGCGATACAGCTTCCTGATCACCTCCATCCGCTGGATGACCCCGATCTCATTATTGACAGTCATAATTGAAACCAGTGCTGTGTTCCGACGGATCTCATTCCCCAAATGCTCCAGATTGATCCAACTATTGCTCTTAACCGGGAGATACGTGATATCGGACCCCTCGCCTTGCAACTGTCGGCACAAATCAAACACACACTTGTGCTCCATCTGCGATGCGAGGATATGCTTCCTAGACTTGTGAAACCTTCCCCTATACTTGACTGATACATCATTCGACCCCGTGGCTCCAGAGGTGAATATGATCTGAGTTGGATGGCCTCTAGTGTGCCTTGCAACACGGTCACGTGGAGTATCAATCACCGTCTCTGTTTCCCAGTCATAAGCATGTGTGCATGAATGAGAATTTCTGTTGAGACCGGTATAAATGGGAAGTATGGTATGGAGCACGCAAGGGCCCATAGGAGTAGTAGCTTGCATGTCAAGGTAGATACGTCGAGATCCTTCGTCCATTATTGTGGTTTGCTTAAGAATACCTATTCGCCAGGGCCGTTAGTTTCCCAACCACTGGATGAGATATACAAAATAGAAGGGAAAAAGGAACGTACCTGGAGAAGGGGACATCACCACATCCGTCCTCAGACCACTCCCAACACCGACCTCTGCAGGCATGAGTCCAGTCTTATTCATAAAGTTACTCGCATCTATTCGTCGATTCTCATCATCCACTCTTACGGCTGCCCCTCCATAATTCCTACTTGAAAATCTGAATCTGCAGTGCAGCTGTGCCGCCATTCCGCTCTGTAGTGTTGCAGTAGGGCTGGATGAAGCACGAGAGAAGCTCGCAATGCATTGAATAACCTTGGCGGCTGTCGTCATGGTGTAAGAGTTAAAAAATTGTAGAATGTCGTGCAGGGAGGTGCCTCTCAGATGGCAACAGCGGAAAGATAAATTTCAGAGGAAGAGTTAAAAATTGCGAGTAGCGGTGTGGATTTTTTAAGCTCCGGAGGTATTGGGGGGAGAGAAAAAGAGTTGGGTGGATGGGAGGACCATAGTAATGCCACGAAAATGAAGCAGGGTAGCAGGTCTTGGCAACGACTTTTTTGCTTGGGTGGAGGGATGCGGCTCGAAATCCAGGGAAAGAGTGAATGTTTAGCTGGAATCCAGTATCATACTAGTATCCCCTGATGTGGAGATCCAGAAAAAAAAAATATAACACGCGGGACAAGTTGTAGAGGCGTAAAACCAGAGGGAACCTTTGTAAAGAGATCTTGGAAAATTTGTAGTGAGACAGGCAGTGGATCCTGCAACCTCCTCTAAGTTACCGGTAATTCCCTGGACCCGGGGTTGCCTCACCTCCTTGAATACCGAACAATAGGCAAGTGGTCGTGGAACAACGTAAAGAGGTTTTGTGGTGTAGTTGGTTATCACACCAGCCTAACACACTGGTGGTCCCCGGTTCGAGCCCGGGTGAAATCAAAATTTTTTTCACGAACTACTTTATCACATTCAACTCCAATCACGATCAAATTTCATCCCTCTCACGGTATTGTACCTTCTACAGGGACATTTTTATGCCGCAGCATAATTATACGACATGAAATCTAGACCGTTGTCGAACTGAAGATCTTAAATCTGCCACTTGAATGAAACTCAACCCGGCCACCTCTCTGTCGCTACCCATGTATCCGGTCCACAAGCAACTCTATGATGGAAAAAACATAACTGGTATGAGCAACGTCCTCGGCCCATGATCAGCGTGGAGAAAAGAATCGATTGTCAGTTTTTACTATCTGGATCAAACTCTGGAAATCTGCCATCACTGAATGCTTTGCTGTACGTCATCATGATGAATTACTCTATATATAAAACATTCTCGGTAATCGTGTGGAATTGGCTTTTTGGTAACAAAGAAGACGAAGGAGACCAAAATGTCAACAAATCTGGCATTCAAAATCTACGCCCTAGAACGAGGGTAGACATGAATATGGAAGTTATTCAATGCACTAAATGGTCGAATAACTGAACAATGTGTTTTGTCGTTGGCCTCAGGAAGGTCAAGGAATGTTTTATTTATTTTTCTAGTTTCGGGGGGTGGAGGGAGGCTTTAGTTTTTTTTCGCGCTCTATTCGCCCAGTTTCCATATGCTACACTCAAGCGTGGAGCAAATCACCGGCGCCTACCGCCACACTTCCGGACTTTAGAGCGCGTTTAATTTTCCTTACCTGCGAGGATTGCCGCCCTGGTCCGTGGCCCGGTGGTTATGAATATAAAATCGTGAGTTTATCAGTTTGGTTACCCTCTATGCAGTCCTTTGGCTGTTAGCACTCTCTCCGTAGAGTGACGAGATCGGATTCCAACCCGCAATTTTGTTTGAATATGGCCTGCTGAACCTTGATGAATACAATGACAGCAACAAGTTAGTCCTGGGAATTGAGCGTGTATATGTACTGATATTTAAGCAAGGTTTTTTTTTCCTTCATTGATAAGCTCACGGTGGGAGGGTCATTGCTGATACTCTCCTACCAATCCGCGGTAGCTGCAGCAATGTTGCTCCGGTGCTAAATCTTTGGAGGGCAGTATAAGGGGGAACGGTTGGCGTCTCATGTTCTGGAGCCCCTTTTTTCTTTTTTTTTTTGAAATGTTCATATCCCAAGCTTTATATAGTAAAGTAGAGTGATTACCCTCTCTTGGCTAGTTCCAGTACTCGTATCATATTTGATCCTTCAAAACATATCAGCTTACTAATCTAGATCATGTGGGACATAGAGAAATTGGATCACCAATGTGGGATAGGGTTAGACTTGATTGATGTTACTACTTTGGATATTAGGGGAGCTTCAGGCATAGCACCCCTCCAGCGTATAGTACTTACTCAATAAATTTCCTGGTTCCCCTTCACGCACGGTATTGTCCAATCCTCGATACCATCTTTTGCATCAGCCCAATAACAATGAATTCAAGCAACACTTTCACTACTCCTGACCGCACCAACCGGGGCGGAATCACGCAGCTTTCTGCTAATACCGGGAACACCAACCCTATCGCTTCTACGACTTCTATTGCTACCGGTTGTACTACAGAAACTCCTGTGGGGCCTCCCATCCCCCATTGGTCGGCGGTTCCTTTCGCTATTGGGTGGTACCTCTAGGACATCCTTGAGTTCTTCTATGAGGACAGCATCCGCTTCCACCCTGATTGGTCTTGGGAAACCTTTATCGTTACAATCGGTAATGTTATCGGTGGGATTAGTGACGACAAAGTCCTCAACGCCAACGGGATGAAAATTGCCGGCAGCGAATCCCTGATGTTTATTAAGCTCTTGAGCGCTGCTGCTTGTAGCCGCGGGTTTGATATTTTATACAAGTGCAAGGGTTTTGCGAGGAGTCGCATCGAGCTGAGGTGCTCTTAAGAAAGGTTTTGTCTTGATATTCCAATTCCTGATCGTTATTGCAAATGTGCTAACTGGAATCTGGTGAAGCGGGTCTCCGTCGTTCGCGCGCCAGTACTGACACACGCACTTCTGGTACAAATGGCTGATAAAACAACCTTCTTTCATCTTAGTTCCACAGATTTAATCCAAGGGTTTCTGGGTCGGCTCATATACCCAGTGTGAAATAACTCCTCTCTCCTTATCTAAAGCCACAATTTGAATTCGTACTAAGATCCGATATTACTTCCGCACCTTCCAGCAACAAATTCCGAAATTAGCTGACTCTTCTTCTACGCCTATTGATATATTTTGCGAGGCATACTTGGCGCTTTCTGTGAGCAATGTTTTCCTCGTGTTTTCCTCTATCTTTGGCCATCTTGATAGGTCAATTACTGTACTTGGCAGCGCTTAATAGAAGCGGAGCGTAATGCTTTCAAAAGGTGTTTTTGTTGCTACTAAGTTAGCCACTCTTGCTCAGTGTGCTTAGCTCCGGAACCAATGTCCCTTCAACTATATGCTAGGTACCAAGCCCCGGTCAATCTACGGACAGCGAGGAGAAGGGAAGAGGTGGTTTTCCTAATTGATGAATTTTTGAATTGTTGGGTGAATTCTTTGTCGCTTCCACTGGCTCAGTCCAGCGGGGCTCAGCTCCTTCATAACTTGCTAGAATGGCGCATATTTCTGCAAGAAAGACGGGATCGAACGTATCCTTTCAGAGGGAAAGCCTATGTGTTAGTTAACTTGATACAGCAATAAACGGGAAAAGATACTAACTATTTATGTGGTGGAGTAGCAGGATACGATAGTAGTATACTAGCGGCGGAGAAGGTAATGGGTGTGGGGGTCACGTAAGACAAGAGAATATACGAGAGAACTGGATAGATTGGACCATGACATCGAGAAGGGGTGGAACAAGTCAAACTACATTTGTGTTGAATCTACCGAGCTCTCTCCCTCAATACTCGCCAGCAGATAATGACACTACGTGAGCATAACGACGATACCTGATTATGATCAATTTTGCTCCGTTGTGACAACCTCCCACTTGCGAAAAGGGATTTTACATGTACAGTACTGTACAAATTGATCATCCCACATGATTTTCAAGACAGGGTTGTTAATTTTGCACATGCCAACATGATCAAGTATCCCACTAGCTATGACCGGGATATACCCAGAGCGAGGGACCCGTGTCATCGCGATAATGGAGAAGGCGCGTTCCGATACAATCTCTGCCATAATCCGATTGCCATTAGGCGAAGGCACTAAGATTTTTGTTAGCCAGAACCCCATTAACAAACACCACGATTACACCACTTCCAGTAACTACAATGGCATAGCACACCGCTCACCGCCGATACCTGATACCACCCTCTGGCACCACCACGCGCTGGGTGGGCAACAGGTAGAAATGCAATAAAGGTCAGAGTGCAGAAGTCTGATAACCGGTTACCAATCGTGAGCCGGTGAATCACAATTTCCGCCTTTGCCTTGAGCTGGTCAGCTAGTCGACCTTTTACAATTTCGCGGGGCAGCTCTCCCCTTGCAGGGATGAGTATTCGCCCGTGGTCTTCGTCAGTGGTTATGCGCAGCTAGGGGCTGCCCGGAGGACCATAGGTGCTGCATCCTCATGGGCTTTGGTTCAGAAATAGATTTCCCTCAGTGCCGACAATTAATGCCAGTGGCGGAACTTCTATAAGGCGAGCTGTACAGTCTTGGAGGAGTCAAAACTCACTCGATAGTGCTTACGGACGTTACTGAAATGGTAGTGATGGTATTCTGAAATCAAGGTATGGCCGGTCCGAGCACACTAAGGGTTTCTAATCACCTCAATATGCCCGCCAGAAAAATATGTTGAATGTCGGCTACATCATCTGTGTATATTGTCTGATGCCTATGTACTCGCGCTTTGAGCAACAGCAGCATGTCGATGGTGATGCATACGAACAATGGAGCCGGTCAGCAACCGCATCTAGTAGCTGTTGCACGAGCACAATTCTGAAGCTGGCCGCTCGAAATACTAAAAGCGCTTCACTTGAACACATGAGGGTCTGTTTCCCCAAAGCAATTCTAGATAGCATTGAAGTAAATGATTGGATGATCGCCAATATCTAAAAAGAGTTCTACTAATCCCTCGCCATGTAGCGGGTTGGTACAACCCATTGCCAATCAGGCGCAGCACAGGGAATCCAACCGGGACGCAACGGTTCAAACCCCGGAGGTTGGCGGAAAAACACGGGGCCGGTTGCTCGGCCACCACGGGATCATAGCTCTATGACGCACGGCCCACGGACTTCTCTACTAGAATCCCGCTTTCCTTCTTCGCCATCCCACTGGTCTTCCTACACCTCGTGTTCATTATTCCTCGGATTCGTTATTTCTCATGTTCTTTCTTGCCCCCCCGTCCCCCCTCGCAACCTCACTAGCGCCCTCATTGTCACATCGGGAAACATCGCCGGTATCGATCTCCCCTGACAAGGGCGGCAGCTTCCCATGCACCTCCTCCGGCAGTGGAAATTAGTATTTCGTTGGCATGGCCTTGACCCCACCCTCTTCTCTTTTGGCGTTTGTCTGCTTTGGTCTTCTCCGTTTTCTCTTTCTGGTACTCTTAGCTGTTCCTAATACACGCGCTGGACCACGGAAAATTGGCTTGTGCTTTGCAAAAAACAAAACCTCCCGGACCAGATGATGGATCAGAGCTAACTTGTAGTAGTTAGGCTTTTGTGATATCCTCACTTTCAGAATAACAATCCGATTAGTGGTTGTACTCATTTTGAAGACCTGCTTTTAATTGACAGGTACCAACAGTCATGGAAGGGTGGTTATGCCAGGGATATTGTCATGTTAGGCTGTTTTCTATATTTTGTTTCCCAGTGTCCTAGAAACTCGTTACTGGCACGGCACGTAATTCCATATTTGGAACAAGGAGAGAGCATTGCCTACTATTAGCCTTATAGGGTGGTAATTTGCCAAACCAAAGCTGTTGCAGGTCAAATTGAAAGCGGATATGGCAAATATAACATCGGCTCAACGCGGTGCAGTTGCCTTTTCCTGATGATCAGAGACCGCATGATAGCTGCAGATCCTACCAGTCCATGCGGTTGTCTCATGGAGAACTGCGGCTGGTCTTACTGGATGGGGAAGGTACAAGGTTAGGTCTTTTGGCCGCCCGTGATCACGAGCGGCCAGTCTACCCCGCTTTGGGTACGGTAGGACTGACTTTGGGGTTTGAAATGACGGCTGGGCTGGACTATGGGAAAGCGGCTTTTGAACCCAAAGGCTCGGCCAAGATTGGGTCACCCGCCTCCCTTTAATTCCGGGCGATGGTTAGTGTTTCCCATATAGGAAGGAACTGTTATTAAACTGACCTAATTCCTGACTGCACACCAATTACTTCATCTTTCAGAGCACTACCCGGTTCTACTATATCTAGCCAAGTTGCTTTTCCATAACTTTCAACTCTCTTGTACACTAAAGTACCTATGCAAAAGTGTTGGTGGAACGATCATTTTACACGAACAATTCTCATTTTTGATCAACCCCCACACCTGGAATCTCTGTAAGGGATGCTCATAATCAGTATAATTGTGTTTGCCTTCACTGCGACTTTCGCCTGATACTAATTTTTCAAAGTGAGAGTACAACTACCAGAACTAATGGTTGACAAGGGAATGGAGGAAAGGGAATGACCACAATCTAAAGAAACAAAAAAGCATCCCACTTCCGTCCTCTGGCTTCTGCCACTGTATGTGTTCCACTGTCGGATGCACTGTTGTTGTTGCCGCTGCCCTTATCGCATGCAATTATTGGCACCGATATATGCGAGCAGTGACAAATTAGGCACCTCGGTGTTGTGGGGGGTGGCCGGTGGAAGACAAAGATTGCGCACTGTTGGGAGTTTGAGGATCGTGTGTGCGGGCAACATGGGGAGATCGTGTCATGGGAACTTCGGGGGCGATGTATAATGCGGTATTTCCACAGATCCATCGTGGTGGAGCTAGGACCCGCTCTAAGCAAGGACACGGCTATACCTTTTCCCGGTTAACGTCTGAGACCCCGCTTGGGCTCACGCGAAGTTCCGCTTGTGCTTTGCCCAATTGGTAGCGGGTTTTTCACACCCTGTACTCCATTTATTGGTTCATTTTAATCTGTGGTATTGAGTGATTAGTCTCCAAAGTTGCGAATACTTATTACAATGCCAGTTTTGTATGTAAAATGATGCTTTTTGGCAATATCAAAATTTTAATACTACACAACCCGTCTAATTTTGCTCCCAATTTATTAAGAATTGTGTAGCGGTAAGGCAAGATTATTTTAAATATACACCAGAAGTCGTAGAATATTTTGTGAATCTTAAACTGCAGACAGCGAAAATTCGATATTTTTTTTGTTAGAACCTATTTTACCAAGACTTTTGCGGAGGGACTTTAGTTGCATACCAGAAGTTACTTTTGTTGACCAACAGTGTTTCCCGCGCATCGGGCGGCTTGGTGGAGGCGTCGTTGTCCTCGGCATTGGTCTCCCTGGTCAATTTACGGGGAATACCGGGCCGTGTGTAGACACGTGCCGGTCTTCGGGTGGAATCGATTGTTTTTGCCCTGGGCTGCTTCCCCGGGTAATCCCGCGGTTGACCGGGCGCCACCAGGCTCTACAGGCCGCCAATCTATCGTCAGACTGGCCCATGCTTGGAATCAGAATTGGACCGACAGCACTACCTACCTGTGGTTTGGAATGGCTGCTCACGATCACCGCAGACCACATCATGATGACGTTGCGAGCTATTGGTACTGGCGCTACGAAGAGTAGGACGGGGTCATACTGGGACAGTACACGGCAATCACTGGTGATGGATTACACTACAAACTGCGGAGGTAGAGAACCTAGGTTTTGGGTATTTTGCAAGTAGCAGATCGCGGTAGCTTGAACCTAAGGGTAGATAATAGGAACTGTTTCAAACGAGGGCAACGGCCTACCAGTACAATATTCAATGCTTTTGTGCTCTACCTTTCCAGGACATTTTCTCCCTCGCAGATTGAACAAAGGTTCCTGGATTAGGGTAGCGATCCGTGGATGGGGAAGTCGGCGAACAGGGGCAGTGATCCCGAGCACCCCGTCCGGCCACTGTTCTAAAGGGCATAGATTAGTCCGGCAGAAATAATTGGTGACCGCCAGAGCCCGGCGGCGCCCCGGCAACCGCCGAGTCCAGTCTTAGCACAACCCATGTCAGATCCCTCAGATGCTCAGGTAACACGGAGGTATTTATGGACAGCCGGTAAGAGTTCAACTTTTAATCGCTCGGAATAAGATAATATGAGCAGCATGGCCCCGATGGTATTGATCTCACTTTGGACAAAGTCATATCATGCAACGATGAACCACCACGATATCCAAATATATACTCCTTCCTTATGACACAATACCCTATTCAGAAAACCGCTCCCTGGCTACCTCTGGTGGATATGTATTAACCAAGCGACTTTACAGCTGATTAATCAGGTCCAATTTTTCAAGGCCAAACAGATACATTGAGATGATGACCAATAAGAGAATGAAAACCCAAGACGTAGAGAGAAGTAAGAGGAACCAATTCATCCAACCGATCCATTCCATCAATAACCTTGTTTGATGTTTCCACTGTCGGAGGCGGTGGGGGAGATGCTGCTTCCCTGGCCGGTTGAGATCGTTGGCACCGATAGATCCCACCATGAGGCAGGTGGTCTGGGAGCAGACAGAATTGCCGGCCGTTCAATGGCCAACGACTCCCCAAATCTAGGCAGGCTATTCGTCCTTCAGGCATGAAAACTGGCATGCCATCCCTGACAGTATTTTCCAATGCAACGTGGTGGTGCATATTTGCCGTAGAGGTTGCCTCCTCTGAGGAGTACTTTCATTGCTTCCTCAGGCCAGTTGTAGGCAGCTTGCGAGTCTGGTTATTGGCCAACATTACTTGGATTGTCGTGGCTGACATTCTCTCATCTGAGTAGTAATTTCAGTGCTCACTCACACACAGAGTATAGAGGTTGGTAATATGTGCGAATGCGGGGTAGTGATGAAGTGAAGTAGGGTTAGTAGTAGAGAACGGCTGGGTAAAGGGGTCAAGAAAGATGGGGTCAGAGCGGTAAGAAGAGTGTGGCCAGGTGCTGAGTGTGTTCGGCCAATGTTAGCTAGCTTGCAGGGACTGATGTCATCCCATTCACACTACATCTTCGCCACTGCCTTGTACCAATCATAAGCAGCCCGCTAGAGTTGTGCTCGGCCGTCCTTTTATGGTTTGACAGGATTGATGTTATCTCGTCCAACCACTATTTTTGCCACCCCTGTCCGCTTGCTGTAAGCAACCCAGGAGAGTAGTGTTCGGTCTTCGTTATCTGGATTGTCGGGGTTGACCCTGTCTTGTCTGAGTAGCAGTTTCGCTGTACTCTCTTTCTCATGGAAAGCGGTCTGCCTGGGTAGTGTTAAGAGGACTTTGTCGCTGGCCTGAGTCTCCATGGATGCCTTCTTTTCTTGATGTGGGTGGTTGTTTTCACACCATTTGACAATAGGAAGAGGGTATTGGTTTTCTGATTCCTTAGGCAGTTGGTGCCCTCCAGCATGTGGTAGTTTGCGTATCATTAGGCCTGTGCGCTGCAGAATACTGAGCGTTATGAGATATCCGGATGGTTCCATAGTGTTGAGAGCGTAGGTTGAGTATATCTCCTTTGGGTTTCTTGAGCTTCAGGAGGGGTTTTGGGTTTGACAGAAATGTATATCGCTTTTGTTTGCTGCTTCGTACTTTGTCTGCAGATGAGAAAAAGGTATATGCGATAAGGATAGAAGAATAGACTGTGAGATAGGAAATGAGGACTGGCATGATATTGGGGTGTCTTTAGCTTGCTTTCAGGCAGAGAGTTCTTGTTTTTGTTACACTATGGCCGGCCGGCAGGGAAGATAATTGGAGGTGCAATTAGGGTATGAGAGTGGTCTGCTGACCCGAGTATTGGCTTAGGGTGTGCCCTGAGCGCTGCTGTGATATCTGAGTGTCTTGAGCATGGTTTAGGGTAGAGAGCCCTGGCTTTAGTTGCAGTGTGGTCCATAAGTAGGGAAGATAATAGTGGGTATCATTGGGGCAAGAGAGTGGTCCACCAACCAGTGCACTGCTGCACCACCATTGTATCCTGAGTGTGATTGAGGGTAGAGAGCCCTTACGTTGGTTGAGGTGAGGCCTGCAAGCCAAGGTGAAAATTCAGGATGACATAGAGGTACAAGAGTAGTCTGCTGACATGAGGACTGCTGTGCTATTGCGGTATCTTGTAAGGGATTAAGGGTAGAGAGCCCTTACTTTGGTTGCGTAAGGCCCACAAGCAAGAAAGAAAATTGGAGATGCTAGCTAGGTATAAGAGTTGTCTGTAGCCCGCCTAGTGTAAGGCAAACGTGTACTATGTTGGAATTCTGATGCCGCTCAGCATGCTCGCCATATCCATTGGACCTGCACATATGCCACTTGCATACAAACACCCTATGTAGCAATCACTCATAATGAAGCAGTTTACGACACACGAATTCTGAAGAGACAAGCTCTCCCAGGAGCAGTTCTTTCAGGCTACTAGGCATGTTCTGCATAGGCACTGCCTACGCCATTATCATTCGAAAGATCTTTCAGTATGTGCTTGCCAATTGGTAAAGAGAAATTCGGACATGGGTAGGTTATAGAAATGGAGGTGGTTTTGCTGCTTTGCAGTTACACGGATTGCATCACAGCCAATTTGTTCTATGCTGTGCGATCTTCTATGCTGAGGTCTATCGGTACACTTATCGCTTGTCCACCAAGATGCTTTTCGATATCTGCTTGAACATGAGGCCTTCTGTAAGGTTTCATAATCTTTCCAGCTCGTTTGCATGTCGACAGGTATCGATATCTTAATTAGGAGTATTGTTCATATGTTACTACTTGCATTACTGATTCCATATTCAATATGCGTAACGCCAATATCCTTATCGTTGTATTTAAGTAATAGAAGAGTAAAGAGGTAACCAAATCATATTGTAGCTGGGTTACTTAGAAGACTGCGTAAAGAACTAATTACATGTCTGTCTTGTCTTTCTTATATAGTTCTTCCCGCTCGCTTATGAGTCACAACTGTGACTCATACATACGCGTAACATCTTATGACTCAACTAAGTCATTTCGCAATAACAATATAACTATGAGTCGCAAGTACGACTCATATGAAAACATAACATCAAATGACTCTAAATGAGTCATTCACTTAACTATAACGTATGACTCATAACCGTGAGTCATATAAAACATCATGCGTGCAAAATCAATACCATAAATCAATACCAAAACCCATATAATAAATGAAATCCTATGACTCGTATATGAGTCATAGTGCGAAATAGCGAAGTCAGTCTAGAATTGTGACACCTTCGAAAGATGAATATTCGTATCCGCAGGCATTATTTTGAGGGGCTGTTGTAGCAAATTAAGTGGCATGACTTGGTACACTATTGTGTACTCGTTTGTAACCGGTACGGATACTAGGTTATGTTTTATGTCTTATGTTTTTGTTTTATGTATTATTTGATACTTGGCATGTTTTATGTTTTGTTTTAAGTATTGTTTCATACTTTGCATGTTTTATGTTTTGTTTTAAGTATCATTTGATACTTAGCATGTTTTATGTTTTGTTTTAAAGTATTGTTTGATACTTAATCTGTTTATGCCTAGATGGCAGAATTCGTGTATTTAAAGACCAAGAAGTTTGGCTTTGGAACAGGAGACTTCGGCAGACAGTATTTTGAATATACTCGATTGAACAGTTGCTTCTTTATTGCCATCTTAGAGACTTTAGTTGTTTGCAATCACCTTGAAGCCTCTGTTTGGCAAGCATCTTTGATACTCATTAAGTCCTAGCAAGCCTACCGAGAAACCTACTGAATACCTGACTAGGCCCCGGCCCAGACAGGATATATCGTTTGGGATATCTCTAGATGGGGCAGTACATGGCGAGAGTGTAATGGCCTGTGGCATCCTCGTGACACCCAGGGATCGCTGCCCTCATTCACAAGTGACTTCCGTCTGCTCTTGAAAGGCTAACAATATTTTACCCAAATTCTTTTCCCTCCCTCTAATAACCTGTTTCTCCAAAAAGCTAGCATAACCGTTGTGGGCTTCTCCTTTCGCACTGCGTAGTTAAAGTAAACGCCTGTGTTGTGAATACTTTGTCCTCTTGCCTAATCGCATAACCTGAGTTCCACAAGTGAACTGATAAATGTCTTTCCAACTTGAGGACCTCCATAGTAAAAGCAGGGCTGCATTGTTGTCTTGGCAGCAGGAGGTGGTGGGGGCCTACCACGGTTGATAACAATCCATCAGTGCAGGCAGGGATTCAAGGAACAGGGGGAATGGTGAAAGGCAGTGGCTGGATCTAATTGTAAGATAGGCTTAAATGGAGTAGGTCTCTGAATATCAAGTCATTCTCGCCAGTTATCGGTCACCTTCTCGCATGCATTTTTGTGTTAAAGCCACTTCATCTCTTGGTGTATAATAGTTGAGGAGTGGTGTTTTGCAGGTAAACCGTACTGATGGAAGCTCTGCTGCGCAAACAGTTCGGTGTAGATAAGCGCTGTTGAAGATAGGAACTCTGCATGATGCTGTGACAACTGTAGTGGTGACCATTCCTTCAGGTGATATCGATTGATATTTCCGGTGGAAGGGAAGATGTAATTAAAGAATTGGATCCCGGCAGGAGGCTTGCCGGGAGAGAGAAGACCTCTGGGTGAAGTCTGGGGGCTCAGGAGGACTGGAGTGAGGAGTTCTCTTTCTCCTCCCTCTGATCAATAATCGTGTCTTTACCACTCTTGGTGTTTCGTTTCTTTTTACTACCAGCCACTCATCCATTTGGTTCGCTATTCCGAGGTCACTATCCTCAGTATGTTTTGGAAATGCTTGGATGATATGTTGTAGTGGATTGAGGAGCTTAACTAGATGCAAGGGGCCTTGAAGGTCTAGATAATGCCAGGGAGTTGCGGGACTCATCTGCTGATGACTTCTTTCCTCCTCCTGAAGAGCTCGTGATGTTTCTACTATAATGTTTTCCTCCACGATGGTGCTGTTTAGTCAAAGTAAAGGTGTGCGACGGCTAAGCTTTGTCCTCTGGCCTAATTGGATGACATGGCAGTCACTTTCGAGCTGGTAAATATTTTTCTAATCCCCGGACCTCCTTAGTAAAACAGGACTGCCTTATCATCTTTGCTTTAGCCACTCCACATATACCACCTTCTGAATTTGAATAATAACTCTTTCTTCACAGTAACTAGTCGCCTTTCTCCTACGTTTCACATTCAAAAAGGATTCACGTTTTTCACCTCAAAAATGTTGGGTTGTGGCGTTTTAGTGGTGAATCAGTGACATTGATGCTGTGCTGCACAAAACAGTCGCTATATCGGAGAGTATATCTTCCCTGCCAGATGCCGGTCCAGGGCAGGCTTCTCTTCATAAATAGAATTCTGGTGGTGGACTCTGGACTTCTACTGCCATGAGGGCCTGAAATGTCATCACTTCCAGCGGTACGCCATTGCTACCTGTTGTTTCTGTACTTGGAAGTGCTATTTACCACGGTTGGATGGGCTGCACCACACAGGTGAGGACGGACTTCCTTTGTTAAAGCAGCAGAGCAAAAAGGAGGGCCAGAAGGCCAGAATAACTCGTCGTGGAGCCCATGAGAGGGCAAAAGACGCGAGCTGTAGCGAGCTTTCAGACGAGAATCCGAGTTGTAGCGGGCATTGATGTTCTCAGCTGCCGGGAGGACGCGGTTGTATAACTGCTAGTGGCACTTCGGTCTGTGCGTGATGAGTTATGACTTCGAGCAACTAGCTGCGTGTTCCGCCAAAACCTCGACACATAATTCTTCTAGGCTTTGCCCAATGGGCAATAGGTTGTTCCAACCTCCCGTTGAATTCTAAAATATTTCTTAATAGTGAAACACAAATAATCTCTTGAAGCATAGGCCCGCAGGTGACGTAGGCCGATCCCGGCTTTTGTTTTGAAAAGCCGCTTTCCCACAGTCCGGCCCGGCCGCCCCTAAAAAAAACCTGGGTCAGTCGAGCCGTGCTCAGAGCCAGACGGGCTGGCCGCTTGGGGTCACTGAGTATAGGGAGATGCAGCGCTAGACATCAATCGCAGACTGTCTAGTGTATTTTGGCAGCGGGGTCGGCCGAACCGCACTTGGGAACCGTATAGCGTATATTTTTTGGTCTATGGCAATTTTGGGGCAACAATTGCAGCCGGACAAATGATGTTATTCATTGATGATTTATTTATTTGATTAACAATGAACAGATACTAGACACCCTACTACTGAGATTCCATGTACTTTCTCGGGGGGTGGATGATATAAAGCAATTGAACAAACAAACAAGTTGGACAACATGATAATTGTAGAACGACAAACCCACATTGGGGGAAAGCACAACTAAGACACGGAGGACTGACAAACTTTTGGGTAAAACATTCTAAGCAGGAAATAAAACACTTGCGTATGCCCACCTTTGCTTCGGGGCAGGAGCTTATTGCGTTTGATTGTGGGGTCGTTTCTTGGCTGGGATGCTGGTGAGTTTGGTAGCTTGAAACGGAGGAGGAAAATGCAGGACTGAGGTGCCATGCGGGAGGTGTAATGAGAGACGTAATGCTGGCGGCCACGGTAACTGCCATCGCTTGTGAAATCGAGGGTCGTGCAGGGACGTGATTGACTGTAAAGAGAAGTATTGTGAGTTCCGAACCCTGCGAGTGGAACGGAAGTTCAAACCTTTTCAGTCTCCGTCGCTGCACCTGGCTTAAGGAGTGGGGATTCTGAGAGGATTCTGAAGAGAATGAAAAAAAAAAAAAATACCAGCCAAGGCAATACTGGCTTAATCAAATGTCCGCTAAATAAATGCCCGATATATCAACAACTGTGTAAACTAGAGATTCGCTGCAATAGATGCTAGGTAAATAACCCAATGATATGCCCGCCTAATCAAAACGTAAGAGAAATAGCGCTGCCGTGGACCTAAGAGGTTCAATGGTGCCTCGAGGTGCCAAAGGTAAAGATACCTATTTCTTAGGATTGATCTTGCGGCGCTTCCGCTGCTCAATTGGCTGATCATCAGTCTTAGCCACGGACACTTCACCAGTTCCCTGAGTCTCCCCGCTATTCCCGCTATTCTCACCCATCCAAGGGTACTCTTTATTCGGCGGACCAGTGGTTTTCAACATTGTCTTAAGCACACGCCCCGGTTCCTCCACCAAGTCCTCCTTCCACAGTTTCGCCCGCGACTTGTAACCCTCGCCTGGCCCGATATTGGTCTTGACTGATGCTTGACGCTGGGACTTGCCGCGCCGGACTGGGTTAGCAAGGGCCTCTGATTTCATCTCACCCTCTTTCGCAATCAATCTATTGCTCTCGGGAAGCTTGCGTTTGCGAGCGGGTGCCTTAGCGGTTGAATCACGTTGGATATTGGTGCGCGATGCGGCTGATGAGCGTTCGATTTTGATTTTGATTTCATCCCCGGAACGGTTAGTGGTGGATGCTTGGTCTACTGGTGCGTCTTCCGCCTCGCTATTGCTTGAGTCGTCCTCCTCTTCAGCGTAAAAGCCCGGTCCTGTTTCAGTGGCCAATGCGAGCTCGGTGGCTTCTAGCTCTGCCCGAGCCTTTGCTATTCTCTCTTGAGCTACACCCTTCTCCTGCTTGACTTTGACTTTGTTGCTCCGTGATCTCTTTGGTTTGGCAGAAGTACCCGGCGATCTAGCAGGTCTTGCTTGAGAAACCCGAGCTTTCTCGCTGATAGCGGCCTTCTTTGCTGCAATAGTGGCTGCACGCTTTTTGGCTGCGGCAGCGTGTTTCTCTTGCGTTGCGATTTTCTTATCCTCAGCCGATTGTTCTCTCTGAGCTACTGCAGCATTTAACCGCTTCTGCGCTTCCTCGACTCTCATCCTATCCTTTTCTCTCTTCATCCGGCGTTTAATCTGAGCTTGAGTCACTGCACCCGGCCGGTGTCCACCAGCATCTGCCGCCCTTTGCTCCTCGGCCACAAGATCTGCCTTGACTTTATCCACGAAAGCTTGGTGATTTGCAGCCCGTGTTGCAGCAGCTTTCTTGGCCGCGGCCGCTCGGTTCCCAGCCCCCGCTGCTGCGGCTTTCGCAACGGGTTTAGTACCCGCACCTAAGGTTGGCGGGAGGGGTAACGGCTTCTCTCTCATCCCCAAACCGTGACCAGGATCTTGTTTTGCAGCTCCGCGTGTAGTTTTTACTCGCTTGGAGGTCTTGGGATTCTGGGGCGTATTATAATTGTCACTGTCGTCGTGTGCGTCAGATGAGGAGGAGTCGCTTTCGTACATTCTTTTGACTTGATGTTTCCGGGGCGACCTCCGCAACGATTGTGACACGGCAGATACCGAAGGAGCGGAAACTTCTTGTTGGGTGGAGGTGCGTATTGGATTCGCTGTTCCATCTTCCGCATTGGTATTGGCCTCGTTTTCTGGAATTGGCAGTAGGGAGGGGCACGGAGTATCTAGTAGTCGCAATGTGGGCCCATCATCCTCGTCTTCGTCACTAACTTTATTCCCATCTTTAGGCAGGTGTCCTCGAGGCTGTCGTCCCTTCTTTCCTGCCCTGAGTTTTGTAGGCCGGCCCCGTGTTGGTGCCGGTAGTTCTGGTTTCTTAGATTTAATCTCGGATTTGATAACCTTTCGCCCGGAAATCTTTGTAACAGTCTTGGCGGCCATCTTCCCCTGTTGGTTGCTGCGCCGGACCCCGGGTGGATGATAGTATTCACTGTCACTTTCTTCATCAGATGAAGAGGAGTCGCTTTCGTACTTCACCGCCGGCTGATGTTTCCTTGGCGATCTCCGGAGTGCCTGTGGAACGGAAGGAACTGACGCAGTGTAGACCCCTGATTTCACCGTAGCCGATACCTCATTCAATTTCTTCTGAGACTTCTCAATAGGCATTGGCGTTTTTCCGGGTGGTTTCTCATCCGTAGCATCACTGGTAGCATGAGGGTCTGGTGCGATCCGACTGGGCACAGGAGCATCGTTCTGTATCAAAGGATGGATCGGAGACGGCAGTGGCCCCTCTCGTACTGGTTCAGGGTCCGGGACATCGCTGCGCTTAGAGACTTCCCTGTTCTCTCTCTTTATTGGCCATCGGATAGATAGTTTTGTGGTGGGTTCCTCATCCTCGTCACTGTCTGATGATTTATCGTCGTGGGCGGCCTGGTGATTTGCATTCTCTGGCACAAGAGTGCCTGAGTGTTGCTGATCCTGCTCTACAACCCGGTTCATCGCGCTCTCTGAATTTGTGTCCGAGTCATCACCACGACGTTTGCGGCTCAGCCTGGCTAGGGATAGCTGTAGGTATTGGTCAGTTTCCAGTCATCGCTCCTTGGGAGGTAAACATACCCTCTTGCTTCTTGCACCTTTGTTTGTCTGTGTGCTTGGTGATGAATCCACGGCATCTGCGAAAGCACCCCTCGCCGGTTTCTTGGTACTTTCGGACCTCTGCGGGAGTGTTGAAATAACTAGCTTCTTAGGATCTACAGATCTCGATCCCGATTCAGTAGCTTTTCGTTTCATCCTCCTCGTTGGACCACCTCCGTTGTCAGAAATATCCCTTGCCCGCTTTCGCGTAACTATTTGTCCAATCTTTGTCTGTTCAGTTAACGCCTCCACACCGGCTTCGCTTTGCCTGCTATTGTCATATCTGCCCTGTGCTCTAGTCCGCTTCTCCGGTCTCGGGCTGGGTGTTTGTCCTTCTTGAACCTTACGGCGCCGCGTTTTAGGTGAGTATATTTCAGCTGGGGTTGCCGGCAAATCGCCTGGAATTCCGTCATCCATCGATCTCACCCTCGCCCTCTTGACCTTCTGGCGTTCCTCTAAATTCATGCCACCTTTCTTAGCCAGTTTTCCCTCCCTGCGGCCGATTCCAGCCCCCGCCCGGCCCGCTAGCTCCGAAGAGTCTTGGGTGACTACCTGCACAGGTTGCGCCTCCAAGTAGCGAGTTATTCTGGCGTCCTTCGCACGCTCAAGAACTCTCTTTACTTCCTGCGGTATCTCCCGTCGCTGTGGTATATTGTCTTGTTCCACGAACCTTTCCAGAATCGGCGTCATGACACCGGCAACAACGCTCGGAATATCCGGATGGACCTCGGCACGGTGGGTGACCACGTACAAATACTCTAAATCGCAGAGAGAAGCAGATCGTGCAATGAAAAGGGATGGCCTTAGATCGTGGATCAAGTTCCAATATCCCACCTGAATATCGAGACCGGGGAGATTAGCTCCTTCATCACCTGCTTTGAGGCAGTTACAGAGTTCGGCGACAAGCTCAATCATCTTGTCGGATCCCATCAAACCAAAAAACCCGATATTATGAGCTCTATACTTCGCGATGAATGGAAGAAGGAACTTGAGTTTCTTTTCACTTCCGGCTGCACCTCTTAGCGCATCGAGTAATTGCTGAGTCTCCTTTACGACGTCTAATTTTATCTGGTCCTTGGGGTCCATTAGCTGCACTATTGTCATGTCAGTATTTGGATATGATAATTTGTCTCCGTGAAAACCCTTATAATCGACCACCAGTTCATCAGCTGGGATCAGCCCGTCAGCCCACGCTAGGTTTAGTTTGACAGGTCGAGACGGCTGGTAATATGGCTCATAACGGCCTAACAGTATACCATGCAACGGGGGTGTAAAGTGCCTCTTGTGAAAGAAATTTCACCGCGTTGCACCATACAAAGTGACCGTTTCCCTTCCGTTTCAAAACAAGTGATGCAATCTTCACTGCTAGAATCGTCGGCTGCGGGACTGTTGTTTCTCAGCGGAAGAAGGCCTAGCCACTCGGAAGACCTGCCTCAAACTCCATAGACCCCACGGCCGTCTGACGTAGTCGATTATAGGGGTTTTCACGGTATGCGGTAGGGCACTTACATTCTTTGGCGTGGTTATCTTCCTCCTGCTCCTTTTCTGGCAAATACCCCCACGCAGACAACTGATTTTCAACGTCCTTTGGACCGTGTTCTGGGTACTCCGCCAAAAACCTTAGCAACTCGCGTGTGCATTTTGACTGCCTCTCGATCAAGATCCAAAACAGAGCCGCCCTCGTCGCCGGAGACATCTCTAAATCAAGCAGCCTAATGACGCGCTCAATTCGCAAGCGTTCCACGAAGCTTGTTGGATACCAAAAGTCGTCGATTTGAGCCTGTGGGATACATCCTGTTGGCGCATTATTGAGCGTCGGGCCACCGTCGGGCCCTTGAACGAAATAGGTCTTGATAAAATCCTGTGCGGAATCGGTATGGACGACAGTTTGTTCGTCCTCGCTCACTTCCGCGGGGCATATTTTGTCAATAAAATCGTAGATAGAAAGGATCTTGGTACCCTCGGTTCTTGGCCGCATCCGGCCCCGAGCGTCTCGTGAATTACCAGGTGGCAAAGTGGTCTTCTCCCCATTGATTTTGCCTAGTGGCACGGGGCCCCGGTGTAGCCCTGCGTTATCGAAGAAGCGGTAGTCAGGATCACCAGGGTCGGCAATACGGCCCCCGGGGAAATATTGGGTGAGTGGTGCCCACTTTGGTGCGGGGATATTGCTGGAATGGAAAAAATGAAGCATTGTATCGGGGACTGGTATTTTGAGCGGGAACGATTTGGATGGGGCTAGTTTCAAACTCGCAGGAACGTTCGCGGCGGGTGGACCGCCCTGGCTCTTTTCGGTGGTGTTGGTTACATTGGTGTCACTGCCAGAATTCCGAAGGCCGGCGAAATTGGCATCGTCCCTGGTGAACAGCGCGGTGCCGACAGTGCATGCTCTGGCCAGGACTTGTTGCTCACTCGGAAACTGATAATTTTCAGCGGAATCCGCGGGGGATTGAGGGGACATTTGATCCACAGAGTCATCGCCGGAGGTCTCTTCGGCCATTTGGTCAAGTTGAGCATCCAACGCATCTGAGCGAGGTGAAGCAACGCTATTCTTGATAGCTGTATCGACAGTCGTAGAACCATTGAGACAAATCTGTACCGGGTCAGAAAAGATAGCTTCATTCTCTCTCGCCGAGCTAGGTGAATTGGAATGATGGTTCAAGGAACCTTCAATGTCGTTACTAGAAGGGCTGTCGAGAGGGTATGCCACGCCGCCCGGGGTTAAATTTCCATCGCCCGCTGGGGGGGTATGTTGCTCGTCATTATCGAAAGCGGCGATCCCGGGGGTGGTGCGGCTACTAATAGTCCCCGCATCGGACACTACTGGCTGGGCAACTAGATCCTCCATGGCCGCACCAACCGCTTCCATTTCTCTGAGGGACCTCTCGATTGCTTCCAGATCGTTTGAGCTCTCAGCGATAGAGGTACATGGTTCAGCGGGGCTTGCCGGTGGGCTGTTGCCGACAACCTGTCTGAAATCATAACTCTCACGGATTTGGTCGACTGGTAGCGCATTGGGTGTAGCCAACTTGACAGCATCGAAGGCCTTCATGTCTCGCATGATTGGAGAGAGCTCACTGTCGCTGGCCGGAGCCCATGGGGGTAGCATGGCGCCGATACCCATTTGAGACATATAACTCGGGTGATATAATTCGGGCACACCATGAGGCATACGCTGTGAGTTGATGCCAAGGCCAAGCAACGGCGAGGAAGACATTGCGACAGCGAAGGGAAGCTCAACTTGACCATCTGTGCCACTAAGGCTGGTTGTGCGGGAAGGAGTGCATGCAGCTTCCGGAATAACATCAGGATTCGGAATATGTCCAGCATCATGAGTAGTAGAAAGACTTGAAACCCCTGATAGGGCATCTGAATCAGCAACACGTAGCCCACCAACTTCGCCGCTGGAAACATGGTCGGGTCCCTGAGAGGTGGTGGGGTCACCGCCCATAATAATCGCGGGGAGGGTATTTCTTGATTGGTCTCCGACCGAAGCCGGGATCTTAGAGCCGGCTAGCAAGATCGTTAGTATGTGGGCAGCGCTAGGTCAGGAGGGGAACCTGTGGGTGTTCAGAGTCTGCACCTTTTGCCGCTCGTTCTAGACCTTCCGATGAAGCCTCACCTCCCATTGCTACTCGTGAAGGTTAGCACCCCGGAATTATTGGATGGATGGACGAATGAATGAATGAACGAATGAAGGAATGAACAGATCGCTCGACGGATGGACGGGTAGGTGGGTGAATGGAGAGAGAGATAGGTGAATACAGGGTTACCAGAGGATTCTTGTGGATTAGGTACCTGATTTCTAAGTTGGTTAATGTCGCGGAAAGTTGTTGTAAAGAGTGACCTGAGAAATGACAGGAAATCGGAAAAATGTGTGGTGGCAAGGGTAGACGGCCGATGATCGAGTAATGGGGATCGGAGGTCGCAAAGGAATCGAAATGGTGTCCGACCAAAACGCTTCACGAGGAAGAATACCGTCGTCGAGAACCGGAGACAGTGTCAGTGGGGGGAGTGAGAGAAAAGGCTCCTGGGAGCTTATAAAGAGCAGCGAAATTGCCAGAGGTGTTGGAAGAGAAATTATATCAAAAGGAGTGGAAAATATTTTGTTCGTTTCGAAGGCGTTAGTATCCAAGAGTGGTGGATGCAGGTGTCAGTATTGAAGGAGCGCATGGATTCAAAAGGCCCGAGAGTGGAGCGTGCACTGGGTGACAGGGCTTCAAATAGTATTGTTGATGCAGGGCTGTAGTTTGTAATTCAATCCCCCAGTTCGGACCGTAGTATGGTGAGAGTTGCTGGTTTTAGGTCCTGGATGCATGGGCGGTCACTCGTGTCCCCGCAGCAATCCCCGGCTGACCAATCCTGATATGTGGAAGTAAAATGATAAAGGCTTTGCGCAACTTCAACTCGCCGTAAACATTTTTACTTCTAACCAAAAGAAACGCCCGAATGGCCGATCATGGATGCCCAATAACAATGACCTTACCCTGGATAGGAACCTTTTCTCCGCCTCCAGCATGTAACGCATACTGACCCCCGGCCCTGTGTAAACCTCCGCATCATATAAAGCATAAGAAGCATGCCGATAAGAAACAGCCGCCGAATAATCAAGGCCCAACCGGCAATGTCTCACTTCTACGGGAGAGGCGACCGAATACAACCAAACGATATAGGAAAGAAACACATGCGACAAAGCTTACCTTTGAGTATGATGGAAGAAATTAGCAAGATATTTAATACTACCCTAAGAGCTCGAACAATTTGACAATGTGCTATATATCACATGTACTTGGATGTGTGGTGCCACACTTGAGTTCCCTTCGAATTTCGTACCATGTATTGACCTAGGGGGTGATCATATCATTGCATGTTGCTTCGCATGATAGCGACCCTCGGAAGAGCTTGTTTTGTAATGTAACGGATTGTCCAGAATTAGCTGATTGGAAGATTGGCGGAAGTGATTGCCAACTGCCTGCCGTACAACATGGAGAAAAAGGGGGTCTTTTTGTTTTGGGCAGTGCGCCGAGAGGGAGCTCCGACGTCTTGACTGTTTCGCGATTGGGAACTCCTGCTACAGCACGGCGGATGGTGAAAGACACAAGCGGAAGTTTTAGAGCTAACATTACAAAGTGAACAGGGGCGGAAAATCCAGGGTAAGGATGTCCAAAGTTCGTTCGCTATAATGGCTTCTTCACCAACGCGGCGGGGATCATTTCTTTACATTTCGAGGTACGTGAGCTATGCGACCCCCCCCCACTGTAGCACACGCCAAGACCCCGGTTCCTTTATGGTAACAATATTATTATTATCAGCATCATTATTATCGGAAAGAAAAAACCGCTTCACAGAAATCTTAGCCATACACCCGCACTAAGTACAACCTTCAGGTCAGGTCACATGATGTTTCTTTTTTTGTTCTGTTCCGGGAATCTCGCATACCACCACATACACGGGCCGGAATCGGAACATGATTCAAAGCCATGTTGAATATTTTTAACAGTTTATAATTGCCGGCGATATGTCGACCAGGCCTGCTATATGTCCCGTGGGAAAGGTGTGGGAAAGGAATACAGAAATTCTAGGCTGGGTTGCGGAAAGGTACAAGAGAGGCGCGGATGAGAGAGAAATAAGATATATGGGAATTTACTTCTTGACTTGCGGACTTTTTTCTTTATACAGCGGTTAGTGACCGGCTCCCTTAAATACACAGAACAATCACTGCTCTACCATGACTGTTCGTAACACGATTCAGTTTCCTCTATGACTTTACACACCATTTCCTCACGCGTTATTCTAACACTGCCTTGCGTGTCCGCATTTTTCTTTTCACCGCTCCGGTTACATGTTTTTCTTGGTTCCACCTCGGTTACATCTCCGTCGGTCTTCACCCCGACTGCTTCTTCACCGCGATTCCACTGTGCCTCCTTATTATCCTTGAATCACCACTGTTCTATCGCTCTTCATTCCGGCTCTGTTTGCTACCGCTGTTTCCCCTGAGTTGCACTTCATCCCGCTCACTCTTTGACCACTTTCCGGTCACCGTTTGTCACGGTTCGTCTTTACCGAACTTATAGAGCATCCTGCTCTGTTTCTCATATTCGCTCTCACACCATTGTCGTTTCACGTAACGCCACTTCACATAGGAAGAAGTAATTTTGGACCGTATCCTGGGGACCAGCTTCGGCGTGAACGTCGCTGATTCTCAATAAGAGAAGCCGATCACGCGCCGAGAAGCAAAGGAAATGGAAAATTACTCACCTCTTTAGTCTCCATCTAGTGTCGTTGTAGTATCGTTTAAACAGCCTCTCTTGTGCCAGTTTTTATCTGAAGGTAAGTCGGGCGCGCTCCACCTTTTGGCTTGCTGACCCCTCATGGGTTTTCGTTGCATCCGCTAACCAAGGGACCGTCTCGGTTGAGGTTCTTCATTGCGCACATTGTCTGTTCTGATTATGGCTAAGAGGAAGGATGATTTCCCGATGAAATAACATGAGTGTGGAATCTGAGCGAGCCTTTGGCAACTTTTTGGAACGGAGCAGGAGCTGAGTACGGAAATATTGGCTCGATTGATAGCACTGCCGACCTGCTATAATATCATTCTGCAAAAGTCGTGGATAAATATTAAATACAAGGAATAATAGTTACTCTCAAGAGGGTCTGAATTCGATCACTCCATTTCCAGCCTTTCGTTCATCAGCCTTTCTACCGTTTTACCTGCGTTTGTCTTCACCGGGCTTTCTCCATTGCGATGCTTCATCTCACCTGTTTGAAGTGCCCCTTACGGAGCATCTCAACCTTCTACCCTCATCTCTTATTCACTCGCCTCGGTTGTAAACAGTGTTCCCAAGTGTCCAGTCCTCCCGTCTTTCGCCTAGGACGGGACGGACGCCATGTTTGAGGCCTTTGCCCGAAACGGACCACAGGTTGTAGTCCGTCCAGATCCATGCCCGGGACGGACGGCCAGCCCTATAGGTGTCTTAGTTTATGTTTCATTTTTGAATCGCATGAGCATGCTGTCTGTATTATGGAGAAACGAAATACTTTGATTCCCCACTATCATGTATTAAATTTCGCTCTGAATCAACGCCCCTCAATTCTAAAGATGGCGAGGCCATACTGGGAGTTACTATTTCCCAAAAAAGGCTACAGGGCCCGGCCGTCACCTACAGGACTGCGATATTAATCAAAGACGGACGCTGTGCCCGGCCGTCCGTACTCGCCCTGCCCTGGACGGCCGGGACTATTGCCCGCCAGGTCCTTGGCGTCCGCCCGGGAAGGTTGGGAACACTGGTTGTAAACTGGTGTGATTCCCCTGCGGATAAGGGAAATAACACTGAACTAACTCGGGAGGCTCCCTGCGGTGTAAACGCTCCTGACCAATATTTCCGAGAACATCTGGTTGCGCACGAACGGGCACTGTACAAGAGCAGTACGTCCTGGTGCACGGCGGAGATATCACGTAAACATTAGGTATATTTTACCAGTTGGGGTTGTGATGGGCACGATCATGTAAGGGGTAAAGTTTTGGTGTGCTCGAGCATGATCGCGCCCATCACTCAATATGGGGTTGCGCTGGTCCGGGACTCGGGCTTCGGGACTGCCGATATTGGTAACATTTTCTCCCTCCAGGCTGTCGATAGGATAATTGCTATCTCCAGTCCCAAACTAGTTTGTCCGAGTGCTAGTAAAATATACAGAACCTAGTTGCTATACTTTCCGAAATCAAGATCTGAGCACGCCAGAAATGTCTCTCGTTCTAAAATATTTTTCTCCAAAACCACACAATGACTAAAATACCGTCACCAGGCCCCGACCACACGCCAGGATACTCGTTAGACCAAGGCTTAGTATTTGTTTTGTTTCGTCAAATTTCACTGCCACGTTTTATCTTTACTAGGTTGATAGGTGCTGTATAATTAAAGTGTAGGCGGTGTTCCCAAGCGCCCCGGGTGCTCTCTAGAGCCCGGCAGGACGCTAGGGCAAAGCGTCCTAATTCACTAAGACGGCCGTCTTAAGGGTTGACGGCCGGGCCTTGCAGTCTCTGGTAAAATTGGTTCTTCCGGCCGCCACCCACTGGGCCCGGCCGTCATCTACAGGGCCTAGCCGCCATCTGTAAACCCCGGCCATCATCTATAAAGCCCTATCGTCCTCAACCGTCACGTGAGACACCCGCCGTCCCCGCCAGCCCGTCCCGGGTACTTACCCAGACGGACCCCAAGTCACGTCCGTCCCGGGCATTCGCTGAGGTACCGCGATCCGCCCCGTCTCCACCCTAAGAAGGACGGACTGGACGGTTGAGAACACTGTACGGGTATAATAAATTGCGATGATACGTACCAGTCTCACCTGTGCGGTATTGGTGGTAGTGGTGGTGCACGGCTTATGAGGTTACACAGTAGTGGTGAGTTACGGTATATCTTGACTGCGATCGCCACCGCACAAACTTTTGGTTTTCCTCCATTAAATTCTATGGGGGGCCCCCCTCTCAGACAAGTGGGGCGATTGCGCAAAAGGGTTTATTGCCAGGCCCCGGTCCGGGCTGTGTGGACACGGTAATAGCACGCCCTGGCTCTCCAATAGTAGGGGCAACTGGGCTCAGGATTATTGGGCCTACAGTTTTGTGCGTTCCTTGCACGTGGATGCTCTGCCTCTTCCTCATGCATTACTCTCGCATACACATCTCCTGTCGCACCGGGAGAGACGGACCAAAAATATCCACTCTTCGTGTATTCAAGTTCAGGTCGGTAGGCTACTATTCCACTCGCACATGATCTAAGACACATTATCCTCCAAATTCTCCTTCCTCCATGACCGCCCCTTGACCGCGAAGGCAGGAAGGTAATGATCCCAGATGACTTTGCGTTCAGATCCCAGCCGATAGCCCAACAACCACAATGGCGCTAGGTATGAACAGCCCGATTCCACTGGTGCTCAGCACTCGAGGGTAATGCAAATCAGATGGTTAAGCAACCAGGTACTCGACCAATCTGCTCTGGGCCGCTCAATACCAAAGCTGAAGGGATGCAAGCAGGTTTAGTCATGTTCTATGCAAAATGTGCCGAGATGGATGCTAAGCAAACCCCCGCAACCTTTGATGATGGCCAAACACAACCTTGTCCGGAAAACGAGCACTGAGGAGAGTTGGTTGACTCACATCGCGCTCCATAGGCGCCACGATTGTTTTTGGCGGCACGACGTCCGAGCGCTATCCTCCCGTCCCGGCGTTTCGCCAACAGGTATGCCATGGCGGTTCAGATGTGGAGGCATGGGATATACATCTTTCGGGAATTACTTTGGCAAAGGATACCACACTCATTGGAGCAAATGTTGGCGATCAATTATCTTACATTTGGGATGATCGTGTTATGCAAACCAACGGTTTTCGCCCTACAATGTGTCTCTACGGTGATGACTTGGTTGTGTGCAAGACCGCCCCTGCACTTAAGAATACATGGACAGAGTGCCTCGGTGATCAGGGCCGTTATCGAATGGCAATCGCGAACAATGATATCCGGTGTCGTGACGATTGGGCTGGTGTTGCTCGATTCTGGTACTCGAAGGCCACGGATAGGAATCCATACCTTGGTCGTCTATTCCATCGTTTGGCTATCTTTGTCAGAGCCTACCTTCTTCTCCAGTTATTTCGTTATCGCAAAGGTTTCGCTGTGGCGCAAGCCTTTTTGCCTCCTGGGGAAAGTATCTTAACTTTATTTGACCCGATCTTCTGGCACGAACATGGGCAAAAGAATCACTGCGTCTATACCGGATTCCTTGAACCGTGTAGTATTAATTTCACCAATATGGATCGCGAAAAGTTTGATGGTGCCATCTTCTACTACTGGGACAACTTAGACTAAAATATTGACAAAACAAAGTCCAATTGGAAGGTAAGTTTTCTTCAAGTGCATTTCTTTAGAGGGATTGACTGATTTTATTTTTGTTGCCAAAGGTGCTGGGCGCCTATTCTGGGGTTCGAAATATTAGTTGTCTTTCCCGATACAGAGCGAAGGAGAGTCAGTTACATTTAGCCTTACGCGAAAGATAAGGCACACTGATTCCGGGGGAAGATATAGAAGATGCAGCTCCGGTGGCGGTTAATCAGAACGCGACGCAAATCCACGGGCTCCTTCCAGTTCTTCCTGATGAGCTTTACACTTTTACTCTACTATTTGGTATCCTGTTCTCATTATGACACTTTGTTCTCCCTGAACCCTTCTGGCATCCCAGATGAGATGAGACGAGAGTAAATGTAACTGTAAGAGTGTACTCCTGCTGTTACATAAATAGTACCGAGAAATTGTGTAATGATATAAAGAATACTGTAAAATATGTTCATAAATACCTAAATCTGGAAATTTAACTGTTCTAATCAATTTTTGTTAGTAGCCTTGATCCAATTTTCCAAAGCCACTAATACGATACATAGAATAAATCCACCATTTGAAAGAAAAGAAACAAGGCTTGGGAAAACCATGAACCATCAGGTGAATTGATACTGGAATCTTTTCCCATTAACCAAGCAGTGAATGTCCACTGCCGGAGGCATTGGGGTGATGCGATATCTGCCCTAGTCACTGAAAATGTTGGCACCAAGAATAATCCCCCAAACCGAGGCCGGTGGAACCAGGAGCCCGCTGCCAGGGGCCCGCCGCCAAGGTAGCAACACCAGACCCCCATCTCAAGGCAGTCGGGCTTGCGGGGAGTTTAATGGTAATACTCGTGCTTGCTGGAAGCATTGTGACAGGGTGATGGGTTCTGCCGTCGAGTACTCGATATATCTCCTATATGCATCGGGTTTTCACCTCCCCAGAGTTGGGATTTCATTTTCACTAATTCTCACCCTAACTGCCCCGGCCCTGCAGCTGTGTCCCTTCCGGTCTCCAAGTCCAAGGGCCCCTCTGACCGCTAGTTCCTGTAGCGTCTTCATGTCCTATTCCCCTGTAAAATGTTTTGGTTCGTCCAGTCGGATACAAAACAGGGGACCGTATTCTCGGCAGTGGGTGTCCACTTCGATGGGTTGCTTCAAGGCGGCCGGAGGGGATGCTGGATTGTGTCTGTTGGCGATTGTAAGATCTATTTCCTACCTGAAGGCGTTGGTCTTGGGTGCCGGTAAATGTAGTTCAAGGTCGGTACTTTCCATTGACGGATGTATACTGCTCTTCATAAGAAACCAAGGGCAGATTGCATTTGCCATATCCCAGTTTCTTTACTTAGGGGTAAAGTCCTCAATGAAGAGGAAAGCGGCAGAGGTGAAGGCAAAGGCTGCACATATTACTATCTCATTGTTGGTTATTGCACTTAGTGTGCTAAGGAGTCGCAGAAGCTGTGGGCGTGTCAAGGGGGTCCATTATACCCATTCTGGCTTATTGTGATCGTGTTTGATTCTGTCCAGAGTTCTCTCTAACTGTGGGTCTGCGAAGGATGTATTTTCTATTCCTAAATTGTGGTGATATGACTTCATGCCACAGAGGTATAGCGTCATTGTCTCCATCTACATACTCCAGGCCAGCGAGCCAAGCCATTTGATTTGCCATTTGGCCTGAGCAGGAAAGCATGCACCATTGTGATGGTAGTAGTCCTCAAGTTTGCAGAAGAGCGTGAAGCGGGACCTTGGACTATCATATTTCCGCCATGTGGTTGGCGCTAGGCCTCACTAAAGGTATTAGGAAGCTATGGTTGCGAGGCTAGTTTGTTGTATATCATGAACCCACGATCACGGAGGTTGCTGTAGCTGCTGGTTAGCTGTGGAGCTATATTAGCTGTTTTTTCAAAGTTAAAGCGCGGGAGGGAATCTGCTAACACATTGGCGTTGGTAGGAATCGATCAGGGTTCAAGTTCTGAGTGGTAGTTAGCTGCCACTAGGGGGCATCTTCTCAGCACATCGATTGTACATCCCCAGTCATTAAAGTTCTCAAGAACATAAGCAACCATACAGTTATCAATATGCCAAATTACTTCAGTCCCCCTACCTTTCTTTCCTCCATATAGTATTGCTTGTTCTTCTGAAGGCATCTCCTTCCTATATATGTACTCATTTGCTTGGCGGAGACATCTGGCAAGTGATATCATGAATCCCTCTTCTGGCTGTAGTTTGGTCACAGGTTGGGTGCCCGCGGGAGAAGGATCTGTATCGGACTTCATTTCTCAGCTGTTTATATAGTATACTCCTAGCCTTTCTGTTCCCGCTGCATCAGACTAGACAAATATTTGTTCCCTCTCTGTTTGCACTATTAACCTCTCTGGGCTCATGGCCAACACAGTTTCCCACTAGGTTAGGTCCTTTGGTGCCTCCAGTGACAAACACCTACGACATCCATTGCCCTGTATAGGAAAATACCTGTACAAGTTCTAAACCAATCAAATGCAGGTTCTTCCGAGTGGGATAACAATGGCAATAAATTTAAAATACCGGTTAAGTTATTAGAGTTCTTGAAATGAGAGCGAGGACTGATTGTTGGCTCTGCGTACTGTTGTCTGTACCTGCAATAGTTTCTTGACAGTAGTCAGATTACCCTTCTCTCAGTATCGCGTTCAACTCTGCCCAAACTCTCTCTTGTTCCCTCCTCACTCTTCAACTACCTAACCGACGGGCCCACCTTCCTGCAAACCCAGGCGAAGATTATACCAGCGGTCTTTTGGTCAGCTTCGGCTTGTAGAGTTTTTAGAAAGTCATCTTACTAGTATATGACCTTGGCTGGAATTCCTTCACGGTCAAAGTAGTTCTTAAGGATCCGGTCAAATGCTTTGGCAAATAGGTTGAAGTTGTAAGCTGCTGTGTGGAGCCGGAAAGCCAGAAAACATGCTGCATAATATATCTCCTGGCGTTATATCCCGAGAAGGGGTACATTGATTGGTAGAATATTTGAGGCACTGGAAGGCACTTTGGAGGTTGCACTTTAGCAATTGTAATTCTTTGACAGACTGGCTGATTGCTGTGATTGTGTTACTCAAGGAACTGTAGGTAATAGTTCCATAGTCTTCAAGAACTCCTCCGTTAATGGAATATGTATTACTTACCTGATATGACGAGCGGTGGATTCTGCTTTTGATTCCATCAGATTTGTCAACTAGCCCACGGGTTAAGGCAGTGAAGTTTGATGGGAGGCTACCAAAATGGTTATATTTTTCTAACCAATTCTTTTGCAAACAATTTTGGAGGTCAGCGGTTATGAGGTTGGGAATATTGAGTACACTGGACAGGTTAGGATAAATAGCAACTACTATACTGTGACCCATATATTCAATTCTTGCTTCAAATCTGTATATAAGGTTCACCAGGTAGATCCGAGACATCAGGGATTAGCGAGACAGGGCCATAGATCGCGATAAGATAAAGTGTAGCAGAACAAACAAACTGCTGAGATACCCCGCTTTTATCAACAGGTGAACCAAAACAACTCACAACAATTCCAAAGGTTAAATCCCATGTGAATACCATCATCCTAGAGAGTGAGGAGCAAATCGCCGCTGCAATTAAAGACTTAGAAAGGGGTAAATGTCTATCACTAAGCGAGGCGGCTACCAGCTTCGACATACCAAAGTCTATGCTCGGCCATCGACTCAATGGCTGCCTGAGTCGCCAGAAAGCCCGCGAAAAAGATCAGCTCCTATCCCCTTCTGCACAGAAAGCAATTGTTCAGGGGATTCTTGAGTTGGAATCGCACGGATTTCGCCCATGCTTGGATCGCGTATGGCAGATGGTCGAGAAGCTGGCTGTGGAGGAGAGAAATGCTTTGCGAGTCTGGTGTGCGGAAGAGGGAAGGAAAAATATTATCCATAATCGGATAGGAGAGAATTGGATAACCCAATTCTTGAACCGACAGCCATAATTAGTAGCCAAATTTGCTGTACGAATGGATAAACAGCGTGTTTATGTGAATGACTACACGATGATTAATGACTACTGCGATAAGCTGACAAATGTTATAGCTGACAATAGAATCAAAACTCATAACATCCGCAATGTTGATGAAAGGAGTATCATTCTCGGCTATTCATCTAAAACTAAGGTTATTATGCAAAGTGGGAGGAAAAATTCCTCTGTGAAGCAGGATGGAAAGCGAGAGATGGTAACATTAGTGGAAGCTATTTAGGCAAATGGTTTTATCTTCCCCACATTCTTGATTACAAAGGGCAAGGTTCACACATATGGGCAGTTTGGAAATGTGAAGGAGCATGATTCTGAGGTCTGGTTTGGTAAATCACGAAAAGGTTAGACAGATGAGCAGTTGGGATACTATTGGTTGACGGAAATCTACCATTCATTCAGCTTGAAGAACCTACTCCAGCATGGAGATCGGGAAGATGAGCGATTGATGATCCGGGATGGTCACTCATCCCATGTGAATCCCAGATTCAGTGAATTTTGCGATTTACATAATATTGTCTGTTTCTGCCTGCCAGCTCATTGGACACATATCCTTCAACATCTTGATTTGGGCTTTTCCTGACCGCTACACAGGTATTACAGGAAAACAATAGAAAACTACCACATTACTACAAATATTGTTATCAACCCCGGAAACCTCCTACCTCTCTGCAAGGAAGTGCGAGCTGAGGCCTCTACCATTGCCTATATCAAAAGTACCTTTCGCAAGACCGGTATTGTACCATTCCAACCCCTTCTGGTCCTTCCCAAACAGCCACGATCTACAAACTCCCAGCATCGAACTTCCTCCTAGCTTGGCTTCCCCCTTGATAAAACACCATATACGAAATGTCAGCTCTGCCAGCAAACCAATCGTGCCTTAAACCTTGTGAAAACAGCTACAGAAGGGGAAATCTATAACCAGATTCTTCGCTTCTCTCATACGGCTGAATACAGACCTACAACCACTGATTGTAACGGGGGCTCCCTGTGGGAAGATGGATCCCAAGGATGCGGCCGTACCGAAGCTTTCTTGGTACGCAAAGTGAAGAACAAATATGTAAGAGAGAAAACCTTTACGGTGAAACTTACTATCGTTAAGCCGCAGCTTTACTCAATAAGTTCTCGAAAGGATAGTTGATCGTCTTAGGAGAAGAGGTCTCGCATATACTTAAGTAGAATTATATTGCCAGCTCCTCTCCATCACTCCTAAGCTCACCACCATCGCGAGCATGCCCATCTCCTCTGGGCTTCGGGCTAAGATTCTAGCGAATGTTTGCCGGCTCTGCTAGTTCATTATCCGACGTGAAGTGTTCATGCAGTATCCTGATACATGCAATCAACTGCAGGAGAAAACTCTTCATATCGCTGTCCGGTTAGTGGCGAACTAACAGGTTACTGATAAGCTAGTCTAATATCGAACTCACTGTCCCATTCGTATTCGTCTATGCAAGCCTCGTAGACAACCATTTGGTTTGACAAGTCTATCATCTTCTACTGTCTTCGACACGATAGCTTGGTCTACGGACTCCCGTGATGAGACACTTAAGCCATTGGCATATACAGGCGCTACCTGTAGCCACTGACGATAAACACCTCAATCAAGACAAGACTCCTCCGATCTAGAGCTCGCTAACAACCTCCAGATATCTTACAGTCTTTCGGAGACATACGGGAATCGAAAGTCTACCACTTAGCCGGAGGCCTCCAGGGCTTCCGGTATACCTTACATACCTACCACCGTAGGCTTATAAGGATCAATGGTGTATGCCCGCGAGAATCACTTCTCATGTAACTATTCGATTGCCCCATCCCCCCTCATATATCCTGCGACCAGCTTCCGGTCGCAAGGATGGCGACAAGGTATACGGTATTACGCCGCCGTCTTCAATTATAGGCTTTTACTAGTAAACCAGCATCTTCCCTACAGTTTGCCCATGACGCATTGTCTGTACATCGGGGCCAGAGGGGTGTGTTGGACTCAGATTTCTCAATGTTCGCTCAACGCAAGATTTTCTCCCTTTCGTAGCCCAACAACGGATTACCCGATTGAGCCCAGATTCCAACCTCCTATATAATCTTGCGTAACAAACAATCCTATGACTTTTCCTGAAACCTCGCGTAACCTTTTACGCTCAAGGTAGGGTAACTCCTATTCAAAATGTAGGGTAACCTGTTTACCAAGGTAGGGTAACTATACTCTCTAAGGTAGGGTAACTACCTGCC